>JAQMYL010000037.1:6733558-6746484 GCA_030014365.1 Clarias pachynema
AAAAAATACAGTACTGTGCATACCTAAGTCTTGAGCCCCCCCCCCAAAAAAAAAATTCCCCCCATTTTTAATACTTTGCTTCCAAAGAGACTTTTTGGTATTTTTAATGCAGTCTTGAGGCATTGTTCTCCAGGCTTCCTTAAGGACTTTTTGACTCTCATTAGTCCAGTCCCTGTACCTGATCAGTTTTAGATGAACGTCTAACTGAAGGCATGACTCAGTGAGAAACAGATGCAGATGATGACAGATGATCAGGCCGGTGATTAGTATACTGCTGATGCTGAACGCTGAGAGGTCGGAATAGACGAGAGGGGAAATGAGGTTGCTGCTGAGGTTGTGACATAAACAACCCAATTTTTTATTTTATCTTTAGGCACTTTGTAGCCTGCTGCAATAAAGCATTACTTCTCATTACTTTATTTTAATCTACATCATTTCATTTCATTTAATATAAAGAAATGAGGGGTGGCTCAAGACTTTTGCACAGAACTGTGTTTTAAAATTATAATAATGTTAATTACAAAAATTCTGTAAAACCAATTTGACACAAGGATCTCTCAAACTCTTGAACTTGTTATATGTTATTACATTAATATAATTACAAGTTTTTTTTCTTAGTCTTGGACTTTCTACTATATAGCGTGTAATCAGTCAATGAATCAATTATGATGTTCAGTAAATGAATAGCGGTTTATAGTCACTGAATCGTGATTTATCTAAGCAAAGTATTATCCTGTGTAGATGTGCTTTATCTCCCAGAGAATAGGTTTCTCTCTCTTGCCAGTGTGACTAATTCAGCATTAACACCTGATCATTAGCTGATTTATGGCTTGAGGATACGAGCAGTAATCAAGGTCAGCGGAGGTGGTTTCCAGTAATTGGTTGTTACATAAACAACCAATTTTAAATTGTATCTTTAGGCATTTTGCAGTCGGTCACTGTAAAAAATTTGTTCCCATTGCTTTCATTTAATCTACAGTATTTAATTTAATTGAATATAAACAAATGAGGGTTGGCTCAAGACTTCAGCACAGTTGTTTGCTAATTAATACAAAATCATTATCGGCGGGAGCCGGAATAAAACAGTCCAGGGTGTGAAAGAAAAATAAAAACGCAAAATTGTTGTATATGGAAAATGCACATTTTATGTATACTGTGCAGAAACACTGTTTTGCATGTTATGTATGATTCTGCTACTAATTCCTATTCTGCATTCTGATTTTCTAATTCTGATTTGCATTTTGCTTTTTTGTCCCACCCATGATTTTATCCCTAATTTAGTCATGTCCAATTCCTACCCATCCCTATCTCTGTTACGGCACTCCCCCACCAGCAACAGCTACCGACTAGCAAGAGAGTAGAGTAATACAGTACCTGCTTCCTCTGACACACGTGAACCTTTTCAAACTGCCATTCATGCATTCTTAGGAAAGAAGAAATCGGAAAACCACTTCCTCTTGCGTGAGCTCACAGACACCCATGACTGGCTAATGTCGCTGTGACTGATGTGGGAGTGTGAGTATGACATCACTTCTACACTCCCCCTAAAAAAAAACACGGTCAATCTGTTCTCTTGACTTGCAAGTTAACTCAATCTTCAATCTGCAGGCGATAGAACAAACGCATCTCCATTGTGAAACTGGAGGAGTACCTGGAGGAAACCCACCAAGGACGGGGAGAACATGCAAACTCCATGCACATAGAGATAGGAATCGAGCCTGGCCGGGAATCGAACCCGGACCTTGGAGGTGCAAGGCAACAATGCATTTTAAGAGTAGGCACCTCTGGATTGTAAATGCTATAAATACAAAAAAAAAAAAAAAAGGTTGACTGCACGAATCGATGAACAAACTGCATGCTCTGGGATCTGGGATTAGCACAAAGCATGCAAACCCATACTCTGGCACCAAAGCGACTCCCTTTTAGAGGAGCTCAACCCTCTACGGAAGCTCACCTTGATGTGCTGGTACTCTTTCTCCTCCTCCTGCAGGACCTCCAGCTGCTTGAGAACAGACTCCTGCTGGAATTCTCCACGTTCAATCTGAGGACAATCACACAAACGCTGCTACTTAATTTCCTGATTTTGCAAATTTCCCATGAATATTGTCCATCTCCTAATTAATAATTGTTGATGTGTCACAGATTTAATCGCATCCTGATTGAAAAGTAGAATCTCAGTGCGGTTTGCTGGGCCTTGGAGAGGCCCAGAATGTATAGTGGGATTTCAAAAGAGGGTGCTATTGTGTTTTTGACAGCATTTCTCCGAGAGGCGCTATGGAAAAAAAGGCCCCAGGCCATTTGATCATTGGCATCTCTATGGTTGTGTCTCTGTCTTCCCGAGAGGGGCAGGCTGGAGGCTAAATATAGGGCTTCAGGCGATTGGGGCTTTTTCTCACACACACAAAATCTTGGACTGCATTATTCATGAACTTGGTATTAGCATTAGCTCTGGATTGGGGTTATTAGTGTTGGGGTGCAGGTGATTAGCATGCATTATGTGAGGACGTGACAGGCGAAGCCATAATAAGCTGATGCGTTTGTTTGGTGCAAATCAGAGATCAGGCAGGGGTGAAATTTGGTGAAGCTAAACAAAGACTTACCATCAGCTGTTTCATGGCGGCATGGTCCTCATTTTCCCGTGCAGCGTTGTGATCTTTGTGAACAATCTCCACGCGGATATCGTTCTTGGTCGTGACGACGCCTTTAAGGTCTGACAGACAGACGTTTATGCATTACTACTCTATGTGAACCTCTTAGCAAAGTCAAAAGTACTGTATGCAATTTTTTCATGCAACTTCATAGTGCTTGGGTTGTGTCTCTGTATCTGTATGCTAACAAGATCGCACAAGTCAAGAACACAGTCCAAGACGCACGTCAATAGCAGTGTTTGTAGTGTACTGTAGTTTGATTGGTGACAGTCGGGTAACGAGGGCTTACTTTCTGTCTTAATTTTGCTTGAAAGTTCTCTCTGCTGAGCACAGATCGAGGCAGGGAGGGAGGGCATGACCAGGTGAGCGTCTTCTGTGGTATACAACAACAACATGCTCAACGCTAGCAGTGCCTCCAATGACACTTCCTGCAAGCTACACCTTCACTTCCTGAAAGGCTTTTAAAGGAAGAATCCACCCGGAATGACTTGAGGATCGAGTCCAGATCGAATTTTGTATTTTTAAAGTAATTAATTACTTTGTTATGTTGGTCTGTTTTGATTTGTCTAATATTACCCACAATGCAATTTGACTACCTGTTGAAAATGATACCAGTGAAATTCAACCCTCACTTTATCTCTGCCAAAATGGAGCCATGCAGCAGCACTTTAATCCTTTACTCTGTCCAGCTTTCTCACTTTCTGATCTTTACACTTTGTATACTAGGTCGCGTTTCTCACTAACATGATGTTCAAACTCACTGGAAAATAGTGAGCACGAACAACTCAATAAAAGCAGCAAAACTTTTTATTTATTACATTTTTTGGCTGAGCGTCTACTGTATCTGGGTCAATGTAAGATGAGTCACTGCTAGACAATGACTCTCTGTTTTTGTTTGTTTCTTTGAACCTTTTTGTAGACCTGCAACTTTTTGAAAAACTGTTAGTCAGCCTCTGTGCGAAGTAAGAAAAAAAATCACACATTCTGCATTTTGATTGGTTAGAGCATAGAGCATGAGGATGGGACTTTTTGTGAATTATTGTGTTTTTTTGCTCAGTTTAGAACAATATTTGCTCAGTATCAAGTTTTAGTCTATTATTATTGAAATAATATAAAAAAAGAATGATTGCAAAACTGCTAGGAAGGCAATGTAAGGATATAAAATCCCACGTTAAAATTGGTTGCAAGAATTGGTAATCGTGATATGGAACTGTGTAATTATAAATGTAATATATTCATATTTGAATGTATGTAGAGTTTGCCAATAGTTTATTTATTTAGTGATTAGCTTGTTTTTGAGTTTGTTTTTAATCATTTATTAGGTGATGAAATATTGGCAAAAATGTGATCATTTGTCCAATTATTTGGTGTTAGCATAGATACATACATATAAATACAAATGGCACATTTAATAGTGTAACTATTGCAGTTTAAATCAGTTCACAGTTTAAAAAGAATTGCAAAAATGTATTCTTTTTTTAATCAAACCGTGAAGCCATATTAGAAACCTACAAGAAGAATAAATTGTGTATTTAAGCACTGTTTAAAAGACCTGGGAGTCACTCAGTGTTTTGCAAGATCTCGTAAACTTTTGTGAGATCATGAATAAAATGACTAACCTATTGTTTGTTTGCTAGTTTATATATATATATATATACACTGTATTTATTCGTCTTTCATGTCCCATTAGGGGTTTCATTTTACAAGCTTTTTAATCCCTTATGTTTGAGAACATTTTGTTTTTCTCCTTGATTGTTGCAGCACACTAACTTCTTACATGCAGGAATAAAAATGCAGCAATAATGACTAAATACTTCAAAACAATCCTTCGCGTGGAATATAACGAGTTTCAGGGTGGAGTTTTCCTTTAAAAGCTTGGATGAGATGCTCAGGTTTGGAGAATGGCGGGATGGTCGAGTCTTATAAACGAGATGGAAAGTGGCACGAATGTGAAAGAAAGAGAGATCGATGTCCAAAAAAAAAAAAAAAAGCATGTGTGTGAAATGACTTGAACCCTCACACACAGTTCTGTCTTGCTAAAGGAAGGTGAATGGAGCTCGGGGCTATGATACGTACTTCTCTGAGAGCGTGTGCAGCAGAAAGCCCCGATGGTGCCGATGAGGACGATGAAGGCGACGAAGGCTCCCACCGCCACGCCGATAATCACGGCCACAGGCAGAGACTCTGCGGACAACAAATGATAGCCGCCTACAATAACACAGCATGAACAAGCCGAGTCAATTCAGCAAATCATCACAGAGTCTGCCTTTTATTTCTAAACAAGAGAACATCAAGAGATCGAGCGCTGCTGTGTCATTTAAAAACGAACGCCACAATTCAAGATTGGAGCGAAAAGAGCAACCAGACACCGAACAGAGCGAGGCTCGTTGTGTAAGTGTGCGTGTAAGAAATGTTATTTCGCAACACGTATGCAGGTTACGTGAGCTATTCTCTTTTAGAAGCATCAACTGAAATTGCACACCTGTCTTTTTTTCTTTTTTTTCTTTTCCTGGGTCAAAATGGAGTTAAACGGCAGGTGTGATTGTAACAAATGGATAGTAATTGACAGCTGCACCAACAAACACTTGGGAGATAATTAAAAACATGGGCTTTTTTCAATGCTGGGAGTGGCAGACACACTTGCATTCATGTCACTGATGATAATAATAATAATAATAATAATAATAATAATAATAATAAAAGAGAAAGAGCAACACCTATGCGCCATTAATTACACCGTCCTGCGTTAAACAAACCAGCCTAGCAAAACCCAGCATCGCCTCGTTCTCTGTAATTAATGTCTATTTAATGCCTCTCAAGGACAAACAACCATACATTTTCAATTAATAGCTAGCGAGCTGAAACCACGCTTTGCTTTTCTGGAGGCAAATAGATTGCATTCCTTAAAAAAAAAAAAAAAAAACACCATGAATGGAGAAAAGACGATGCCAGGTTGTTGTGGCCGTTAAGTAGCTTTGGCAGAAAATGACACAGAGCGCTGTATAATAAATACATTCCAATGATAAATGAAATTTCCACCCTGCAGACATGTCCCTGAAACAAATTCATTACATACAATAAAATGAGCAGGAATTAATAATCCTACTGGAGATTAATGCATTAAAAAAAAAAAAAAAAAAAAACGAAAAAGTAAGAAACACTCATCATTTTCAAAACTATTTCATGATACATTATGTGTGCGTGTGTGTGTGTGTGTGTGTGTGTGTGTGTGTGTGTGTGTGTGTGTTTTTCTCTTCTTTTAATAAAATAATTCCTTTTTTCACATATGTTATAATGAAAGGCTGCTTTTACTAAAAAAAAAAAAAAACAAAGTTAAATCCCCAGACGAATCACACGAGGCTAAATAAATGTTAATGCTTAAACAGTTTTCTGGAGTTTTCTTCACTGAGAAGAGAAGGTGGAACCTGTCGAACCTTGGCTCCCACCTTGTTCTTTGAGACGTATTATTTCAGTATCGGAGCCGAAGCTGTTCCAGGCCGTGCAGTTGTAGATGGTCTGGAAGTCAGCGGGGACGATGTTGCTCATCGTCAGGGTGGACAGGACACCATCCTCGGTGGTCACCGTCTCGACCGTGTAGCGGCCGGATGTGCCCGACTCGAGGACTGTCTCTTTCCATGACCAGGCCTGAAACAGGAGAACACAAGAATCATTGAGGTACACAGTAAACAATAAATTGTGGAGGCATTTGGAAAACACTAGGTGATATAGGCTTCCGAGTCCAGTCTACGCTGTAGGTCTTGCGTAGCTGTGTGTCCTGTGGTGTACCCTATAGCGTAGCCTGATGTGCACCTCACCAGAAATGTACCTACACAGCACGGTGACACAGACGACAACAAATATCGTAAGTCCAACTTTTAGCACTGCATTTCCGGCTTCTTCTTCAATGCTTCCATTTTTTAATTGAGTCGAATGTCATACAGTACAGGTGTGGCATGTGAGTTACAGTAGCTTAGTGGTTCGCACTGTCTCTCTGCAACTTAAGGGTCTGGGTTTGATACGCGCTTGGTGGGTTTCCTCCGGCTTCCTCTCACAGTCCAGAAGGCATGCAGGTTAGGCTAACTGCCGATCCCAAATTGCCCATAGTGTGTGTATGAGTGTGTGTATGAGTGTGTGTACAGTATGTGTGTGTCTCCTGGGATAAGCTCCAGTCCTGCCTTGCCCCTGTATACAGAATAAAGTGGTTTAGACGGTCACCTCCCATGTCTTCTCTTGTTCCCGCGGTGCAGTAATTCCAGCAAAAATAACTGTTTTTCAACATTTTTTTTCCTAAAGTTCTTCCAACTCCAACGAGATCTGCCCAGTTCCATTCACCATTGTTTGTAGTACACAAAAAAAGCAAAAAAAATGCAGGGACTCAGCACAGTGGCATAGAAACTCCACCGGGTTTGGTGGTGTAATTGCAGAGCGGCACAGACACACCAGCGTGCAAGCATAAAGCTTACATCGCCTCAGGCACCGAGTAGACTTGACGCAGAAGCATAAATCAGCCTTAAGTGGCAACACTCCTTCATTGGTTGGACTGAAGTTTATAACATAGTTAATACACATATGCAAACACTCTATTACTGTTTAATAAGCTAAACAAAATACTACAAGAGTAAAGAGGAAGTAGATTTATTGTGTACAGTATCAACCCCTCTCCCCCTCCCCACACACACACAGAATGAGTAATGAATCAAAAATTGGCCTTGAGAGGAGGCTGTTTATCTAAGCTTCATAACTCTTAATCAAACGTGCACTAACGGAGCATAAACAAGCATCAGATAAGAATTTAAGCGCATCATCCCGTCTCGCTTAATTCCCCCTGTAACACACGCAGCGGAAACAAATAATTTAAGACGCAGCTTCATTTATTACGTGTATAAATCGTAAGTCATCAGTGTGCTGTTCGTTATTGGACTAAGCCTGTCAAAGCTAATGAAGTCGCTACAGTCGTGCGGCGACAGAGTCCACGCTCGTCTTAGCACCGAGTGAAAAGGAAAAGATTTCTAAGAACGGAAAGATGAACTCACGATGCGGTCCGGAGGAGGGGTGCTGCGGATGAAGCACTTGATCTGACCCTTTTCGCCATGAGGAGCCTGGTGTGTTTGAGTGCTGGAGATGGTCGGAGGCCCTGCAGGTAAAAAAAAGCACAAAAACATCAATATATAAAGTATCGGATACAAAATGATCAACACGGGCCAACAACAAAACCTTGACTTTTTATCAACTTGGAAAGCCTGAAGTGCCAAAACTTTGTGTGGAGGCCTGGAACACCAATAATACACCTTGAGCTCAGAAAGTTTAAATGAGGATAAGTTGAGTAAAAAAGGAAAGAGGCCACACAATATCAAGTTGGTAGAAAAAAAAACACAGGCCAATAACACATAAACAACTACTTTCTCTCTCTCTCTGTCTCTGTCTTTTATTTTTCTTACATAAAAATAGATCCTTCTTTATTCTCGATTCCGGTATACATTCTAACACCACGTGGTCTTTATTCACCTAACCTTACATTAAGCTCCTGCTTTGTGAATAAGCTCTCACATCACCTAGGTCAAAGTTCAGAGTACTGCTGTTGAAACTGAACATGGAGATTTATGCTCAAAGCTGTTATTTTTCCCACACTTTCTTTTTTTTTTTTTTTGCACCTAAAGCCTTCATCTGATTGCCACTCAAAGAAGCACGCTTACCGGTCAGCACTGCGACCCTTATCTCCCTGAGAGATATCAAATCTGCCATAAATCTGATCTTTTCAAGATTGGAAAAAGAAGCTTGGGTGCACATAAATACACACGCACACACACACGCACGGGGTAGTTTTAAGTAAGGGATTTTTGCGTGCACCCGAATGAAAATGTAGGCAGTTTAGGTTGGGCATTAAGGCAAGAAGACTAAAGTATTGACTAACAAATCGACTGGCTTACATGCTGATTATTTTCTTATTATATCTGCTTGGCCATGCTAACATGATGACCTTGTGTATGGTATTGTTATTATTATTATTATAGATGATTTTTGAGACTCAAGGCATAAACATATTCCTATAGTAACTATTTCCACATTGCCTCTTTGATTGACATTAACAACAAGACATGAGGGCATTGCAAATGCATTTAGAAGAGCCAAAGTAATACTTTATGTAAGGCCAGAGTTTATATGGCTACATGACACCTATAAAGGCCTTTATCTCTACAGATAGGGATGTAACTGAATACAAATACATTATTCAAAACAAACAGATAAGAAGAGGAGTGTGTTCGTAACAGATACAAATACAGATATGAAGATGAGAAGCATTCATCATCTTCTTCTTCTTCATCTACTTAATATTATTATCATTAGAAATAATGCCATTTAACTAATTTAAGTTAATTTCTTTCCTCATTAATGTACACACAGCACCCCATATTGACAGAAAAACACAGAATTGTTGACACTTTTTCAGATTGATTAAAAAAGAAAAACTGGTCCTAAGTATTCAGACCCTTTGCTGTGACACTCATATATTTATCTCATATATATTCTATAATATATATATTGAATGCTCAGATATAAAGGACGTGCATTGAAATAGAACCAGCTTCCAGCTTCTAGACCTTCGGATTGGTAGTCCAAAGCCTTAACCACTGACCCTCACCTCCTCAGTGGCTTGATCAAGGCCAATTGGGCCATAAAAAAAACATGCACCTATCAATTCAATTCAATTCCTTTCACTCAATTTCACTCAAATTCATTCAAACTCTTCACCACTTATCCTGTACAGGGTTGTGCGAAGCCTAAAAGCTATCCTAGCGGACTAGGATAATGAGCACTAGACAGGTTGCCAATCCATCGCAGAGCACACAATCACACACGTTCATTTACACGCTACAGAAAATTTGGCAACACCCGGTGCTTTGCTTTTCCTCGCCATGTCTTTGGACTGTGGGAAGAAAGCAAAGCACCTGGAGGAAACCCAAAAAGCACAGGAAGAACGTGCAAACGCTAAGCATTCAAACTCCCAACCGTGGAGTTCTAACCACTACATGCCACTCCAATCCAATACACTTCCATTTCTCTCTCTGTCACTCATTCTATATACTGCACTACTAAACCTGGTACAGTTTTCCAGAAAGCTTACACCCTGGGACATGGTGCCAGTCCATCACAGGGCACACCAGCATGCTCATACTGTATGTATACACACACACACACACACATTCATAGCTTTGTGAATTTGTCCCTAATGAGTAAGCCAGAGGCAAGGGTGGCAAAGGAAAACTCCTTAAGATGGCATGAGAAAGAAATTTTGAGACAAAGCAGACATTTCTAGTTCAGATTTATGAACTGGAGTGATGCAGTTGATGTCAAGGAACTATAAAAGCAGAAAGCCAGATGTCACACACATTCACAGTGAGTTTTTTTTTTTTTTTTTTTTACAGTCTTTTGGGTGCCAAAATGGTTTATATTTAGGATTCATATATATATATATTTTTTTACATATATACAAAAATGCACAACAACAAGAACTCAATCCAAACCTACAGTAGATATAGTTACTGATAAAGATAATGATGGAATTTCATATAGCCTGCATCTGAGCCATGTGACTATTATGTGTCACAGCTTGCACAGTGGGGGTTTGAGAACACTAAGTGAAGAGAAGTGAAGATCATCTTCTGTATCTCTTGAACTCAGCACTTCTCAGTGTATGAGAAGCCGCTGTATAACACGGTTACATGGCGATGGCTTTGACAATCACTACCACTGCTCTACGATAGTAGAATTCTCACTCCGGATTTACACTTTCATTCAAATATTGTTGTTTTTATAGTAACAAATTATACGTCAAGAATCTTTCAATCGACATGGGTAAAGATTTTAATCAAACTAGTCTTTCAGGAATGCAAAACGTTGGGGATGCTGTTTTAGGGAAAGTAATCAAAGTGAGATCCATTATTGTTCAGTAACAGTAAATATTTCTATATTTATAGCAATTTTCCAAATCTTTCAATTTCTGAAAGAAATACATAATACTTCAATTTCAATTTATAGCTACTGTACATCTATCATTGTTGCACACCCATAAACACATTAGCCACTTTCATTAATTACATTCTAGCAGCTATAAACAGTCCCTGTGAACATAATGTAGCACACACACACACACATGCTAAACCCTGCATCCTGCCACTCACATTCTATAACATACCACTGCTGATTTCTAATTGCAGTTTATTAAGTGCCTCTTATTAAAATACATTAGCATTTAGATGCCAGGCTGGCAGATGGAGTGTGGAGGGAATGCAGAAGAAAACTGCTATGAAAACTGGATGCTGCTCACTATCGCGCTGCCCTGGCTGCCAATGTACTGTATGCAGGCAATATGCATACTGCACTATGGGTGCCATCGTAAGCTAAGATGGACAGTATATGCACCAAGTTAAATGTGCTCATCTGAGTGTTTTTACCGGTGCGTACATGCGAGCATGTGGCACGAGGGCACATGGCACGAAGACAAATCCAGATTATTGCCTGCTGGCTGAGAAGGCCAGTGTTGGAGGCTCACGAGAATCAGTCCTGATGATCAGGCTGCAAATGAGTACTATAATTAGGTGGCTTTATCGTGCAGCCGCAGAGCATGGAGGGCTGAAGCGGAGGAAGAGGAGGAGGAGGGAAGAGAGAGAGAGAGAGAGAGAGAGAGAGAGAGAGAGAGAGAGAGAGAAAGCAGTAGGTGGTGATAGAGAGCCATGCACACAACCTCAGCCTGCATACTTACAGTGAGATCAACTTTATAAGCTCTATAAAATGTGGTTTCAGAAAGAAGAATTTCAGATCATAATATATGCAATTACATGAACAACAAACGAGCGAGCAAATAAACTCGGAGGAATCTATTACACATGCATCAGAGAAATTACTTTTGAGTAATGAGTAAAATTATAAAAATTCACCAGTAGGAAAAAGGGAAATATTAAAATTAAGTAAAGGCTGATTGAACTGTCTAAAACAGGGCCCTCATGTAATGTGTGTGCATCTGTGTGTGTGTGTGTGTCTGTGTGTGCTGCTTCCCTCATACTCATTCTCTGTTTACCAAATTGTGAACCAAATCATGCTCACAAATGCTAATGTTGCTCGTGTGTGAAATTCTAGACGCATCAGAGTTTCAGCAGGACTGAGATCTCTGCAAAAGATGCAGCAGCACAATCACTCCACATTTAACCCTCAGGAGCAACGGGATGAAAATGAGGATCACAAGACAAAGCGACATCGCACATATCATTTACGCTGCTGTGCACTCCATACTAGTGGCATAAGTTTCATACTGACTCCGTCTTCATGGTTTGTATATTTGAAGTTTTCATATGTCCTGTTCAGACTGGAGGCATTTTACAAGGGCAGAAAGGGTAATAGTTATAACCAACTGAGTGCATTCATTACTGTAACTTAATTCCATATTTTATGTATCTGTTCTTTAATTACGTAGGATTATTAGAGGACATTTGTTTTTACTTTTCTCCACTACATAATGCAGCAAATATTGGTTCTCCTACTTAACTACATTTTAGGCAGGAATTCTGCCTCCTGCTGACTATTGGGCGTAATTGCATGACTTGCCTTTCCTTTCCTGAGACATGCTTAATAAGGCAATAGACAGAGAGAGAGAGAGAGAGATTTTTACTATGAAAAATGCTACTGTAAGTTAATACAAGCCCTGTACTTTGAATACTTAAGTACATTTTGGTGAGAACTTTTACTCAGTACACATGTAAATGGAAGACTTCTACTTTTACTTAATTAATATTTGCCAGAGGGAATCTCTACTTATACTCAAGTACAGAATGTACTGTACCATCTCTAATTATAACCTCTGTATACCTGGATACAGATCATTATTATTATTGTTAGGAGTAGTAGAAGTAGTAGTAGTAGTACTGGTAGAACTGTACTAGGCATTGCACACACATCTCTATGGTTTATAACAACATTATAATTACTCACAAGCTTGCACCAGGAAACCTCTATTTGTATTTCCAGATGAACATTTTAATCTTTAAAAAAAAGTTTTCTTTTATATTCGTTTATACCATCCATATTTACATGATAATTTGACCATGATTTACTTCTTAGATCCTATACTAATCCTACACAGTAACTGTTGCTACTGAAACAAACTGGCCAGATTCTTGGGGTCTGCTCGACCATATGCTAAGACATCTTTTAACTAAATAAAAGAACATTTTTATCTCTATCTATCTATCTATCTATCTATCTATCTATCTATCTATCTATCTA
>JAQMYL010000037.1:6746584-6761304 GCA_030014365.1 Clarias pachynema
TTTCAAGCACAACAAAGGCAACAGATTTATTATGCAAGGGTGTTCCATCCCCCATCCCACCCCCGCTGTTAAAAAAAAAAAAAAAGTAACTCAGTAACTTTTACTCTGAGTAAATTTTTAAGCTACTTTTGACTTTTACTTGAGTAGATTTTTATGAGTAACTTTACTTGTAAAAGTTCACTAAAGTAACAGTACTTTTACTTAAGTACAAAATTTAATTACTCTTTCCACCTCTGTATCTATCTATTCATCCATCCATCCATCCATTCATCTACCAATGATCTATACAATTAAAACCACATAATATTGTGTACAGTCACCAAAAAGGACTGGACACAAGACCTCTTGTCCTGTGAGTTTTGAGGCGGAGTGTCTATGGATCAGACTTGTTTGTCCAGCACATCCCACCAATGCAGAGCGAGATCTGGGAAATTTGGAGGCTAAGTTAGCAACTCAAACCATTCATTAGCCATTTTTGCTAGGTGTCAGGTTGCATGGTCCTGCTGACAGAGGCCACTGATGTAAGGGAATATTGTTTCTATAATGGGGTGTACTTGTTCTGCAACAATGTTTAGGTAGGTGTTACTGTATGCATCAAAGTAACATCAACATGAATGGCAGAACCCATGATTTCCCAGTAGAATATTGCCCAAAGCATCACACTGCCTCCGCTGGCTTGCCACCTTCACATAGTGCCATCTCATTCCTAGGTAAAGTAAGCGACACACATGCATACAGCCATCCACAAGTTGGAAAACAAAAAAAGTGATTCATCGCTCCAGACCACCTTAAGCGGTCCATTGCTCTGCGATCCAGTTCTGATGGTCACATGCAAATTGTAGATGCTTTTCAAGGTGGACACGGGTCAGCATGGGCATCCTGACCAGTCTGCAGCTACGCAGTCCCATCAACAAACTATAATTCTATGTTTGTTTAACAGCTTTAACTTTTTTTTGAGAAATCTGTGCTACTGGATCGCACTATACAGGACAGCCTTCGCTCTCCACGTGAATCAGTGAGAATTGTGCACCCATGACCTGTTGTCCTTCCTTGGATGACTTTTGGTACTGTACGTCCCGAACACTTTACACAGGAAGACCTGTTGTTTTGCTCTCATCCAGCCGTCTAGCCATTACAATTTGGCCCTTGTTAAGCTCGCTCAGATCATTGTTCATTTTCTCCTGCTTCCAACACATGAACTGATTGTTTAATTGCTGCCTTATTATTTCCTAGCCCTTGACACAGACGCCACTGGATTGAGAAAATCAATAGGTCTCTAAACCTGAAAGAAATTGTGAAAAAGTCAGGTATAAAAAAGCGGGGAGGAAAATAGTTCTTTTGAAAAGATGATATTGATATTGTTATTAATAAACCCATGCAAGGAAGTCATTCTTCTTCCACCGCATGAGTTTTCTAGGTGAGCACAATGAAGGTGCTCAATGAAAAGCTACTCAAGAGTTTTAATTATTTACCTGCTGAAATTTAGTAGAAAGTGAGGTCTGAGTTTTTATTCGAAAATATTGCAGGAAGGTACAGTACAGTAGGGACAGAAATAACTGCAGGAAGGGGGTCAAATTCCTGTGGACGGAGCATCTGCGAGAGCAGGAGGACGTGGGATTAAAAAAACAGGCACACAGCGCTACTCTTGAGAAGAGATTAAAAAAATAAAAATGAAATAAAATAATAATATTCCTGTAAAAAATAGTTGTTCTTGAAGTTAGCACGAGCAGACAACTTTGGCTTTATCCAAACTTCCATCTAGAAACGTTTTACAGTAAAATGTAACTTGCTGTTCAACACACCTGGTGATGTTTCCTCAGTCGTCTTATTACACGGATTAAATATGCCATTATCGCAGAATAATTTATAATTTAAAATCATCAAAATAATTTATACACAATTATCGCACAATAATGTATAATTTATATCACCAAATTAATTAATATATATATATATATATAAATTATACCTTATTGTGTGATAATTGAAAAAATGCTGTAAAAAATAGTTCTTCTTGAAGACAGCTCGAGCACACAACTAACAACAATTAACGGTGATATAAGTTAATAAATAAATCACTGTGTGATGATTGTGTATAAATTAATCTGCCATTAATTGTTGTGTGTGCTCGAGCTACCTTCAAGAAGAACTATTTTTTACAAGAATATGATAAATGTAAGACTTGGGAGTGGTGGCTAAGGCGGCTAAGGCTCTTGGTTGTTGATTTTCAGATCTTAGGATCAGAGTTCGAACTACATACTACACAGACACTGCCGGTCCGATTCACAGATTCAAATTTGTTAAATATTAATGTTTGACATATTAGAAAATATGCATAAGCTGTTTCCTCTAACCAGTTCATCATGCATTTCTTTATTCAGTGTGTGTGTGTGTGTGTGTGTGTGTGCACGCTTGTGTGTTTGTATATATTTGTCTCCTAAATCAGTAAGTCACATATAGACAGACGAACACACACACGCACAGACATCCACAACAATGACATATGTTAGATACACTAAAAAGAACTCACATACTGCAGGCATATGGTTCCGCGTGAAATATAAGTTCAAACTTAAACCTAACGCACAAGCTGAAAATACATATGCACCAACAGGCGCTGTCTATGAGCGGGGACTATGGGACAACAGTAATATGTATCCATTAGCACGGTTTCTGCTAACTGCCTCCCCTGCTAGCGCTGGTCTATAATTAAATTACAGCCGGCTCGGGGGAACACTCAGAATCTCTCAGCTGTTTTCCAGCCTGCCGAGGGAGCTTTTCATACTAGTGACGTGTGACGCAGCGGAATTATTGACAAATAATGAAAATGCGTGGTTTAATTGTTAGCGTAAAACTACTCGTTTAGACGCAGCACTGGTAACGCTTGAAAGAACAGAAAGGACTCTTGGGATTTTATGTCTTCCTTTCCCTAGCTCTGATCACCCCCGTCTTACACTCGTTATCGCTCCGAGCACGGCTCAGTGACATAAAACACCAGGGATAAGGAGTGGGTCTTGGGAAAGCTTTTATCTTCGTATCTGTATTGGAATGCAATCATGCATAAAGGAAGAGAAAATTCCGGGTGTAAATCTGCGACCGTCGGTCACAGAAAGCAGTGGTTTTTGGGATGCAGAGAGTGTGTGGTGCATGGCGTTCAACACTTATCAGAAATGTCTGTAACTTAGCCTAAAAAGTTTCATCTTGCAGGATAAAAAAATAAAATAAAATCTAAAAGCAGTATTCATGCCAACTGGCTTGTGCCAACTCCTGTAAATGTTTATCTAAGCTCATGTTCGTTTGTACAGTTGTCCTAGCCCTGTGAACGTTGGCCTGACAGATAATGTGAAACCGAAATTTAAATGCCACAGCGTGACATGTTTACAAATGAAACTGAACTTTGGTCTTGTTCATCAGAATTCCAGAATTCATTCTGCTTGTGGAACGTGCATGTGCCAACACAAGCGATGAGTCAGATCCAAATGCTAATTAATAAGCCTCTACGTGCAGCAGGACTGCCAAGGCCATAGTCTGTGCTTCGTCTGCGAGTATCACGACGTGTTGCAAATGGTACATTATTGGTAATTATTCGCCATAGTGTCAAATAAAAGACAGGAATTATTGCTCCATTTATTGAAAGTTTCTAGACAAAGAAAATTTGTCATTAAAGGATGAATAGAGCATTATATCCAAGGACTTGCATTTTGGAAGGGTTTGATTAGTTTGTCTTTAAATAAAGCATTCCCACATGTTTTATTCAACCTGTGAAAGGCACTTTATATTATATATAGTATATACTGTATTACTCTCCACTGTAAGTCTATGATACATTTTACTTTTTAATTGCAATCATGGGAAAATCGATGTGGTAGAAAAGGAATAAAAAAAAGAGTAAATATTCATCTATCAGATGTGGTAGAGCTCGTGGTAGGTAAAAGGAAAAAAAAAAGCACCAGTGTGTATCCCACATCCCTCACGTCCAAATCTGAAAGAATTCTGCCTCCTAAGCTGTGAATACATGCTGCATTCGAAATGAGCGATGCCCAACACATTCCCCTGAATGGCCTGCTGAGAAAGAGTGGGTTTGAATTATTGACGAGATACAAACGGATCCTGTTTTTGCGCCGTGTCAAAGACGGATTCAGGCTGCGTGGCTTAAATGAAACAGTCATGTAATGAAAATGGATAAACAGAAAAATAAAGTCTTTAATTCTAATCTGTCTGAACCTTGCAGAGATCCTGTTTTTGGTCTTTATTTGTCACATCAGAAAGCAATAACATCATGAAATAATGTTTATATAATGAATGTAGTACAGTATTTGGAAAGTAATATACTATAAGCAGGGAAAAATAAACTCAAAGAAACTAACTTGATGGCATTAATCTGTCTTTTCTCCCGGACTCACTCTTCTTTATTCACTTTATTCTCTATCTGCTAAGTTCTAAGGAGTTCTGTATCCTGCGCTTATTTACTCATTCTAATAACGTTACTGGTGACAACATCAATAATTTACTTTGACCAAACTACATTAGCAGTGGATTCTGTCCCTTTATAGTGCAAACAAACAGACTGGCAGAAATTCGTGGCTATAATCAGCTTGAGGCACGGTGCTAGGAGATGACAGGAAGCTACGGCGTGTTTGGGGCCTACAAAGCTCTCTTCTAGTGAAAGTGGCTCTGTGGTTAATGTTTGCCGCTTGAATATCAAGCAGCCGTAATGAAGTCATTTATCGGCGAGAAGCCGGGTCTCCCACTATCCTGCAACCTTCATTAGTCTGCCTCTGCCTGAGCATCATCGCCTCCTGCCAACCCTGGAGAATTTAATCTGCTTTAATGCACCTTTTATTGTTTCAACTTTTTTTTATTTATTTATTCATTTATTTGGGACAGGGGGTGTATTTATTTATTTATTTATTTATTTATTTATTATCATTTGTGTTACTATTAGGTTGTTTTTTTATTGAATAAGAAAAATTAAATGGTTTGAATTTTTTTTCTTATTATTATAATATACAGTGGAACCTCAGATTGCAAGTAACATAGTTTACGAGTGTTCCGCAAGAAGAGCAAAGATTTTTTATAAATTTTGACTTGAAAAATGTGCAAGTCTTGGTTTACGAGTACCGAGTATCATGTATCACGCATACGCTTCTTATTTTGAAGCCGAGCGTCACGTGATCACAACTGAGCCAACGGTTTTTCTCTCTCTAGCACTGCGGAATTGTGGGTAATCGTCTCCCCTGCTGGGTTTTAGTGCGCGTCTCTTACTGGTATAATTAACATCCGTGCACGCGTGTACTGTTTATTATAACACATGTGTGTGTGCGCATGTAAAGCAAAAAAAAGTCTCATTAGAGAGGTTAAAGATCCGTTTTCTCCCTCTTTGTTTCAGCCCGCCGTAATTTGACACCTTGCCCCTTCACACACACACTCTCGCCTTTACAGAATCACTTATCTGTCAGGATTTATTTTTACTTTTTTTTTTTTTAAGGTAAATGCAGGTTAATTTGTTTTATTTTTACTTTATATTTTGTATTAATTATTTTTATTTATTTATTTTTTGGGGCTGTGGAACGAATAATTTGAGTTTCCATTATTTCTTATGGGAAAAACTTTGATTTGATTTATGCTTGTTTTGGAATACGAGTTATGGAATGAATTATGCTTGTAATCCAAGGTTCCACTGTATAGGCTTTCTTTTGCAACTTAGTGTTTAGCAGTGAAACAAAACCCAACACACAATAGTGTTTCCTCCAGATCAAATTGTACAAAAGGGTTTGGAAGTCCACTACTAGTCCAACTAGTCCAAAGCTTTGAGATAATTATCATCACTTGTCTCTGTAGCAATACAGTGTTCTTATTTTTATAAAACTTACAGTACTGTGCATAAGTCATGAACCACCCACTCATTTCTTCATATTTCGCTTCCAAAGATCCAGACTTTCTTGTATTTTGTGATGTATTCATAAGGAATATTTCTCCAGACCTCCTGGAGGACTTTTTTTTTTTGGCTCTCATTTTAACACCAGTCCCTGTACCTGGGCAGTTTCAGAGGAATTTTCTTTTTATTTCTTAAGCCACAAAATGAGCTATGGATTATTCAAGCATAAAAAAACATCTATCTTAAGGCATGAACCAGTGAGAAACAGATGCAGATAGCGATAGATGATCAGGTGATTAGTATAGTGGTGATGCTGAGTGGTTGGAACAGATGATAGAGGAAATGCAGTTGCTGTTGAGGTTGTTACATAAATAACTAATTTTTAAATTGCATCTTTAAGCAATTCTGTTGCAGTAAAAAAAATCCAATTCTTTAATTTAATCTACATCATTTCATTTAATTTAATATGAAGAATGAGGGGTGACTTAAAACCTTTGACAGTGCTGATGTTGTGAGACTTTTGGCTGTTCCCATTGAGGGTCTCTTTTTTGCCGGGTGCCCTTCCTGACAAAACCCTCCCATTTTATCCATGCTCGGGACCGCCACTGCATCTAGTGGCTGGGATGTTGAAATTGGGTGGGAATCAAACCTGTGTCCTCCGCATGGAGGGCAAAAAACCTACCATGGAGCCACCAATGCCCTCACTTTTGCACAGTACTATATGCTTCAAAATCATATTAATGTTTATTCATTCATTCATCTTCTATTCCTCGTATCCTGTGTACAGGGTCGCGTGAACCTGCAGCCTATAATAGGAGACTTGGGGCATGAGGCTGGATGCACCCTAAACAGGATGGCAATCTATTACAGGGCACACACACACAAACACACACAATATGCACAATTTGGGAAAGCCAATTAGCTTAATCTGCATTTTTTAGACTGTGGGAGTAAACCGGAGTACCCGGAGAAAACCCACCAAGCAGATGTGAGAACATGAAAATGCCACACACACAGACCCAAAGCGGGAATTGAATCCTTGACCATGGAGGTGCGAGGCCACGGTGTTAACCACCATGTCACTATGCTGCCCATAATAAAGTTAATTATAAAAAGCATGCAAATTCCTTGACACACACATTTCTCAAACACTTGCTATGTATCAGTCAGATGTTGCTCTAGTCTATTCTTTTGTTTATTTGTTTGTTTTTGTTCTTGGACTTTCTATTATTGCGTGTAATAAGTCAATGGATTAAATATAATGTTTAATTAACAGATTGGAGTTTATGGTCCAATATTTCTTTAAAAACACTGAATCCGCATCTAAGCATAGTATTATTCTGCACAGATGTGCTTTAACTCCCAGAGAATAGGTTTCTCTCTCTTGCCAGTGTGACTAATCCAGCATCAACACCTGATCATTAGCTGATTTACGGCTTGAGGATACGGTCAATAATCAAGGTCAGCGGAGGTGGTTTCCCGTAATTAGGAGCTCGAGCGTGAAAGTACTGCTTATTACACACACACAAAAAAAACAACTATTAAATCGCTTTAATCCTTGCACATATGTATGCCACAGGCTTAAAAAATAAAACAAGAAGATAAATAAGTATATAAATACATTAATAATAATAGTAGTAATAATAATACCGTTCACTGTAAGCGTAACCTCCTTCTCTCCAGCCCCGACTCGAGGTACCACGGCACGGCAGACATACTTCCCTGCATCCTCCTGTCTCACTGATTTTAAAGTCAGGATGTTCTCATTGCTCAGCACCTTGGGTTAAAAAGCCAAAGGTTATATAAGTCAATCAGTTTAGCGAAAGACAATGGTCACGGTCATTGTAAATTAAATAGCACTTTTAGGCAGCTTCGCTTAAAAAGGCTCTCCTTTTGAATTATTAAAATCTAATTTAGGGAAGAAGCGGTGAACTGTCAGAGTGGTGTGACAGGCACCAAAACTTCAACGAGTTCCCCTAGAGATGACAGAACAGGGACAAGAAGAACTCTGGAATAATCGAACCCGAAGTGGCCATGCTGAAGAAACTGTGATGGTAGACTGAACTGAAAATACACGCTAGAAAGGAAACCTATACACACACACACACACACTCACACTCACACACACACACACACACACACACACACACACAAGTTTAGCCTGTAAGACAGTTGCCTGCCTTCATATCATCATTTGCCTGATTATATTACAGACATTGAAAATATGGTGTTAATAAATTGCTTACTTAGGAGAGTAAAAGGTAATTAGACTACTAATGTAATAATATTCATAAGAAGTTATTTTGAGTAATTAAAAATAAAATTAGCAAACTGTATAGATGGGATAAATATTTTGGCACTATAAAATTATATGAAATCAAATGAAGCTGGTTGCTTGAATATTAAGTTATATGATTTCTATTACGTACTAAGTTTTAAATATATGAAGAGAAGTATGAAAAATTAATCTCGACAGCTCTAACAAACCTGGACTGAAGTTGTATAGTATTGTTGAGATAATGCATTATAACAAAAAAAATTATGGATGCCATTTATTGTATAAATATCATGCTAACGATTCATAGAGTTTAATAATGATCACTATAACATGTGATAAATGTGGACTTATAAATGTGTCACAACAAGTTATGAATAAGTTTATAGAAGTGAACCAAAGTTTCTTTATGGGGTAAGGAAGTTTAAAGCTTAATTAATTAAGAACTTACCACTCCAGAGCCCCTTTTCATCCACACGATCGTGAGTGATGGGTTTCCCGTCCATGCACAATTAAACACGGCGTCCGAGCCCAGGTCCACCTGCAGGGATTGCGGCTCTGCAGCCATACGAGGACCAACTACAGAAAACAAGCACTGACTCAGAGAAATGGATATGACACTGGTCCAGAATGTGCACTTTCATTTTCTTTGAATGTAGACAAAAAAAAAGGGTTGAGTGAATTATTTCTGGTATTTTTAACATTAGGCATGCTTTAAATTAACTGCAATGCAGAAATAAAGAGTCAGTAGAAAAGCAAGGATAAGCAGAAAACGTACAGTAGACGTCCACATTACGGCTGATATTTGTACTCCCGAGTGGGTTGGTGACCTCACAAGAAACAGCGTCTGTAAAGAAGGAGTGGTCCACTACGACCTCATAGGTGTCTCCGGATACCTCTTTGATCACGTGACCTCCTTTGGCCCACCTGCCGAAAATAATCAGTATACAGAAAGTGGGTTATATTATATTATATTATATTATATTATATTATATTATATTATATTATATTATATTATATTATATTATATTATATTATGAGGATGTTCAAGTCAAACCAGGACTTTTGATAAAATAAAAAATCCTTTACATCCTTGAATGATCTCACTTTAAGCCATTTCCACATGGTTGGGCCATTAAAGGAGTTATATAGAGAAATAAAACTGTGTTCTGGTACTCTGCACAATCAAAAGTCCTGGTTTGACTTGAACGCCCCTTTATATTATATTATATTATATTATATTATATTATATTATATTATATTATAACAGCAAGTCGAGCTTCTGTGAGGCTGAAGATGAGATCAATTTGCTTCTGAGCTGAAATAGTGAAAGAAAAAAGGCCAACAGCTTCACACGACCTGTCAGTTGAATGGAATTGAATGAGCACTCATTTTGAGCTAGTCACCCTTCCATGAAAATCACAACACCATATTGCATGTCGCCACGGCAGTGCCAGGAGAAGCGCCATCCTGATCCAAATACCTCCCTAGCCGAGAAGAAAACAAAGCGAAATGTCTGGCTGTCTGATATAGCCTGGTTGCTGAAAACACAATGACAAGTGGCTCCCCTAATATGCTCGTGGTTTTAGAGTCTCTGAGACAATGTGTGGTATGAGAATCATTGAAGTGACTGATCCCTGTTGGCCTCAGCATGTTTTTTAGCGCATTGCTAGAACGTTGACAGCATACACTCCCATTACGCTGCTGGGGAAAACAAATCTCGACGTGACAAATACGCAGACCCCTCCTAACATTAGTAAATAGCACCACTCATCCAGAGCACAAAGGAGGCAGGCATTAATGAATCGATGCATCTCTACATGAGAGGCGCTTCGTTTGTGTTGGAAGGCAGCATCCTGTGGCATCCTGCCTCATCTCCTATCCTGCTTCTGAAGCGGTTCGTAAAAATGCCACCAGGGTTGTTGGCATCTGAGGTGAGATTCATTTGTAAAAGGCAAAAGTAATTGAAGATTGAGTATCTCTGCATGGAATAAAAAATCTTTTTTTAAAAATTTAAAAAAAAAACACTGATACATTATGTCTTGGTTCCCTCATAGTAGAGGAAGGATGGCATATAATTACACTTTAGAGAAAAAAAAGGAAGTAAGTAGGTATGTTCCTCAAACGGAAGATGCAAAAATTACAAATTAGCATGACCTACATTCATTAACTCCACAACTCTAAGCCTAATAAAAATAATTTAAAACACAGCTCCTTGGACTTACAGTATTATTTGTGTGAAGGTGGCTGAGGACTCTGTCAGCTCAATGTGACTAGAAACACCTGTGTTTCCAAAAATATTCAAACCAGGGCAGATGGGAGCTTGCGTCGCCTCAATCCCAGACATAATTGCTCCTGGAAAAGAGGCAGTGCTGCAGCCTGAAACTCTGTCTTTATGAGTAATTAGACCAGCAGTCACCTGCTAACACCACCTTCTCAATAGACGGGCAGTGCTATAATTCTTCCTTGTTTTCCAATGGGTTCTGGGGCTGCGTATCAAGCATCAAAGGCAAAGTTGCTGCTTTAAAAAATGAAACCATATTATTCATTGCTGCGCTTCCAGATGTTCAGAGTGTTTCCCGATGTGTACTGTACGGCATGCCATCCAATCTTCAGCACGACCTTCAAAACCTATTTCCACAAGATCATGGGTCATGAAAGCAGCTTGTAATGATGACAAGCAGTAGCTGCAGAAAATGTATCAAACAGACGTTTTGTTTTTGAGACGCTTACATGATCTGGACATCAGACACTATTCTGCAGAGCCTCGACTGATACACCGGCCAAAAAAAGAACAGGAATGTACATCAATCGCAGTGACAGTATTGTACAGTGTCAGGAGGTTGCGTGTCTGGACGTGTGAAATTTAACGTTTAGCACAAGACATGCAATAGTGCATCTTTCCGTAGATGATTACTTTGGAGATCATTTTGGAACAGGAGGTAAAACACTAAAATATACTTCTCCAAACTCTAGCTGAATCACTCCCAATCAGTGAGAGTGGCATACCCAGGTATTAGAATCAAGGAGTTGAAATGGTATAGATTTTGTTGAGTTTTTGTTGAGTACATCACTAGAAAAAGAGAGGCTTTCTTTTACATAATCAATTTGGAAAGAGAGAAACCATTACCTGCTCAAAAAATTATATTTTCTAAAAGTATTTGTTTCCTAATTTTTTCTTAGATTATGGGTAGTCAACATTATTTAGCTATGTCTTTAAGATTCCAAGTATTCTCCTGACTAATTTGCGAAAATGGTTTGTCCAAATGGGTCTTCTTTTGCCCACAACTTTCACATACCTGAATGCGAATATAAGTTTAGATCAATCCATAACTTAGGGACAGAAAAAATAAGAACCAAACGGGACCATGCGTTTTTTGGGAGACATTTTCAGTTTAAGTAAGTAAACTGGTCTTTCTCCTGGTCTGGGCTGCTGAGATCCCGAGCATTTCCTGGAATCACTGAGAATGAGGTGGGAATACATCTTGCATGGGATAGTCTGTTACAGGGCACTATGCACATACTGTACAGTACAGTGTAAAAGTCATGAGCCACCCTTCATTTCTTCAAATTAAATACAATGATGTACATTAGATTAAGTTAAAGAAATTGGAACAACTGTTTTATTGTGACAAGCTGCATAGTGCCAAAAGCTACCATTTAAAAATTGGTTGTTTATGTAACAATCACAGCAGCAACCTCATTTCCTCTCTCGTCTGTTCCAACCACTCTGCATTCAGCATCACTGGTAATTACAGGCCTAATCAAATCATCTGTCATCATCTGCACCTGTTTCTCACTTGTTAATGCCTTGAGTTAGATGTTTTTCATGCTTAAATGATTCATATGCCACTGAAAAAACATTTAAACTGATTAGGTACAGGGACTGGACTAAAAACGAGGGCCAAAAACAAGAGCCAGAAAAGTCCTTTAAGAACTATTCCTCAAGGCTAAAAGATATAAGAAAGGAACCAAAATATGGCAAAATATTTTTGGAAGCGAAATATGAAGAAAAGAAGGGTTGCTCATGACTTTTGCGCAGTACTATAGACATTTACCTCAAGGCTGTAATTAGTTCACATACTGTACTGTCATGTTTTTTGGACGATGGTAAGAAACTTGAGAACTCGTAATATCACCCAGTATCAGGATCAAATCAAGGCTCTTAGAGCTGTGAGACACAAATGATTCTCGCTCTGTTCCATACCAACCTTGATGTACTACCAAGGATAGATATTTATTAATGCTGAAACCAAATCCTAGTTTCATTTAAGCGATGTAAAACCTTAGCGCTCTTCCAGTTTCCAACTGGAACAAACCCAATTCGTTCTGATTATCAGGTATTTTCAAAAGAGGAGTGTTTGGGTGTGTTTGAGCTTGCTGTTGGAGATCAGAGTTGACAGGATATTTGCTTCACTTGGGGATTTGCTCAGGTGCAGAGACATTTCAATATCATCGAGCCTGGATGTGAGATTCGTCCATACAGAGGCATCTTTTTGATTGGCAGTCACACAATATCCATCAGGGTGCCGTAACGACAAAGGTGGGTTTGTTGATTGAGCTGATATGTTTTCCCATCTTTACAGCGGTGTGACTGACATTTCAATATTCTGCTGAGTAGAACATGCATCTTTTAAATTTATCTCACTCCAGACCCCAACCTCCTTCCCTCCATGACTTCATGTCTAACCCTATCCATGCTGCAACATATTCAGGTTGTGTTATTTCTGGCGGGAAAGACTCACATTGTTAGAGGGGGGGTCATTTTATTACAACATCATAAGCACAGACACGTTGCCAGAAATCTTTAACACTCAAACCCCTGGCTCTTAGATCCTGTTTCCAAGCAATTTGCTCAGTGTGTATACCTATTCCAATAGCATAGATAGAGTCACAGGGGATCTGCAGTCACTAGCAAACAAGCAGCATCTTCTATCTTTTGTGTGTACACATAAAACCCTCGGCAGCATGTCGGGCTGGGAAGGAAAGCATCATCTTGAGCACCTCTGAGACATTAGTATGGAGATGCATAACAAAACAAAATCTCGGCAAAGCAGTGCAAATACACAAACAACAACCACAGCATAATTATTGCAGACACAAGAGATTCAGGGAATTTTGTTCCTTCATTTGGTGGAAGGACAGAGCAGCATCACGGGTTCTTTGTCTCGTATGATAGATATCTTCTCTGTCTTCCTCGAGTTCCTCTGTTTACCTTCTCTCACAAAATGGTGCATCCCAGAAACCCTCAAACACACTGATCTTTGTGAAGTTTTAAACAACTTGGTGCATAGTTCCCCAAAGGACTTATATTATTGATTCAAGTTCTGTTATCGCACCTCACTACTTTCCTATTCTGAAATTCATCAAGGCAAGTGCCAATCAACAGTGCTTTTAAACTCACAAAAGTCAAACCATAAATTAAAGGCAGGTCTTGACAAGGGGCAGAATTTATATTGAGAATTTATAATGGGAGGACATACTTCCTGAAAATGTTTAGTAATTAAGCATTAACATTAAAGCTAGTGTAGCATGCGAGGATTTATAAGGTAAAGACAATGAAACTCCCTTAATTGGGACCAAGATAGTAGAGACTTTGACAGAAATAGAAACTAAGGAGAAGTCAGTAAAGTGTCTGGGGGGTTATATAGAGAAGCAGTTTCTTTAAGAATTCTCTTACCTGACATGCACAGGAGGGATGAACTTGCATCACACATCACTTGGTCTGTTTCTTTGCTTTTCTCTTTCTTTTATTTTGCCCTGCCTAATGTACTGGAGTTTATACCTATCTGTGCTTCGTAGTCTCCCTTTGGTCCTTCATTACCTCTGTATCACTTTTAATGAGTAACCCCCGAGCACATTCTTCCCCTCACGTTAATTTTTCTTTGTGTGTGTGTGTGTATAGATATACACTGATCAGCCCTAACATTAACACCACATTCAATTGAACTTATATATAATATAATATAATTATATAAGGTATATAATTGAAAACACAGATTTTCAATTATATACCAGTAAACCGGTGACAGGATCATGGTCACCAGTCTATGCCCATGGGACCAAAGGGCAGCCCATTCTGTCTGATCACACAGAAAAGCCACTGTAGCACAAATCGATGAAAAAATTTTATTCTGGCCATGGCAAAAAAAAAGTATCAGAATACCCAGCATGCTGCTCACAGGGTGTCCCTGGGAAAGACTTCAAGGTCATTGATTTGACGTCCAAATACCCAGATCCCAATCCAATTGTGCATCCATGCCATTGGCCCAACAAACAACCCTGATTCACGGAGACCCCACCCCACAACCCATAGCACTCAAAGCATCTACGGCTAATGTTCTAGCGCCAGACATCACAGCACACCCTGAGAGGCCCTGCGGAGCCGTGCCATGAGGGCCCCGAGCTGTGGTTAAATATTAGTAAAATATTAATGGTTTTAAGGTTATGGCTGATCGTTGTATTGGTAATGATCAGAGATAATGTGTCAGAGCTAAAAATCATCCCATAAACTGGCACCAGTGTCAAAGGACACGGTATAATGGATTATAGTATAATGGATTATAA
>JAQMYL010000037.1:6761404-6802816 GCA_030014365.1 Clarias pachynema
TATATATAATGGATTAGCCCAATAAAAACAGAAAAAATGCCACAATGAATGGGTGCAGTATTTTCTTTAATGCTTAAGCAATTCTACTTTAAACACCACTGATTTTGTTGTATTCTGTTCTCTTATTGAATCAATGAAGTGTGTGACAACCAACAAGCTGTTTACCTAAGCTTGATAAATTCTCTTTTTTCCATCTTTTAGATAAAAATAAATAAATAAATAAATAAATAAATAAATAAAGCCAACATGGCCTCTAAAACATTTAAGGAGTAAGACTAAATAGAAAAAAAAAATTGACCTTTGATTTCCAAAGCTGCACCTCTCCTTTCTGGTTTAAATCAATAAGCAAACCAAATGGTTTCGGGGTTTTATAGTGTATTGTAAAAAAATAAAAATAAAATAGTCAAAGTAAATCAGAAGGAAGGCTTCTCTGTGAGATCACCTGTGGGCATTTGAAATATCCTTTCCATCTTCCTTACAATTCGAAAGACTTGATGCTAAGTGGTTCCTGGCACTTGGGATTTTACTCTATTCATACCCTACTAACCTTACTTTTAAAACCTCTGCCTGTAAGTATATTGTGAAACACAGCCTGGTGCGTGTGGGGGGGAGTTAAGGAAACGTACAATTTGGTAGAAAGTACAAGTACAGTACAAAAAATAGCTGGCTCTTAGTTCCATCTGTTTAGAGAGAAGCGTCAGGATGTCCATCTGCTCCTGAACTCGCCAAGACAAATTTTAAGTCGCATGTTTGCAAAAGATATGATTTAAATAAATATTTAAAAATGCTTCACAGATACCTACTGTATATCCAACGTGAACTGACCACTTCCTTTTCAGTTCTTAAATTCAGCTGAAAAGCTGATTTTCTAATTTGGATGTATACTGTACGGTGTGTAATGCACAAGTGTTCTACCTGTACTGAGTGACTGGTGGATTGGCTTTAGCAGAGCAGTGGAACTTCACCAGGTTTCCTTCCAATACTGGCTGAGGTTCAACAGTGAGGTTCACCAGCGGTAAATCTGCAAGAAGAAAAAGTAACAATCTTCATTATAAATACTAAGATTCCATTTAAAACCCCTTCATAGTACACTTACCTACTTTTTGTGCCTTTGCAAACAATATTCTTAACACCTTAAACCTTAAGCTATCAAATACAGTAGATACTTTCATCACCTTTAGTATGTCGGAAGAGGAAAAGTAATGAATTGTGTATTCATGTGGAGTGAGAGTAATTAATGACAATAGTAAATACTTGAATTGGGAATGTGTGGTGGTGAGTTAATAACAAAATTGTGGACTTTGTATTCAGTCTTCAAATGTAACTACAGACACAGTTGCTACTCAGCACAAAGACAGACGGGCATCTTAATATCTGACTTTGAACTTAAGGACAGTTCTTGAATGATATTAGCTTCAGTATTACAATTCAGTATCCAGTACTGGCCCAATGTTAAATCCAGCACCACTATCTGATATAATAATTTTATTTAAGCAATATTACATGAGAGAGAGTGCTGTTGTACTGAATATCAGCACATTCAGAACAACAATACAACCTCAAGTGTGATGTTGATATTGAGAACAACAGTTCTCCAAATGCCATATATTATCAACAGTTGAATCCCAAATAGTATTAAATGGAAGCTAGAGCGCTATGCAAGATGTACAAAACCTTAGTTCCACAAAATAGTGCTTGGGATTTGGTGTTTCAACCTTGTGTTAGAAACTAGCTGGCTTTGTAGCTCATGTTAGCTATGAACAGAACAATACGGACAGTTCAGGGGTAGCTTTGGGCTGCTTTTTTTTTAAACACTTTTTTTTGTTCTTTAACATTAAATTTTTTGTACTTATTGTTGTTTGTATGGGGACTAAGAGTAACCTAATTTCAATTCTCTATATGTGTATGTACCGTACACGTAGCAGAATCAACAATAAAGTTGACTTTTGACTTTCTATAGAGAGGTGCAAAACAAATTAGAAGTTTTTTTTAATTATTATTCTTGTCAATTCAACATGCTTCTAACTCCTTTAAGTATAAAATATTAAGATAGGTCTGTTTCATTGTTCCATATTTATTTAGCCCTGTATCAAGAGCTAATTCACAAGCCAGTAAATGTGAATGGAACCAACAGTGTTAACTTTGTTAGATTGTCCAGACTGTTGCTAACATGATTACCACGGCAATATTACTATATAATTCCAAAAAGAAAACTGAGATGAACTGATAAAAAAATCTATAATGAATAAAAATGAAATCTTCTTTGATGCCCATTGTTTTTTAAAAGAATAGCAGCTCACAGAAACCCACAAGCTTAACAGAAAACATACATAATCCTTAACGATCAGGTGTGTATGCAGTTTAAAAATTCAAAAACTGAGCACAGGAGTTTATACTACGCTGGCCACCCTCAACAGCATAAATGGTAGATACTGTAAAATAGCTGTAGTATAGCATTCACTTTAGCAAGCATGGCCATTTATATAAAATGTCAGTGTGACTATTACTGAAAGACCTCTGGAATACAAATGTATCTTGCGTAGTTGTTTATTCTCTGGACCAGCTAGTGAAATTAAAATTCAGGCTTTAAAAAAAAATGGCAATGGGATGGTAAGCACATGATGAATATTTAATGTGTAGCTACACATATTAGGATTAATTATAGTCTGATTTCCTCCTAATGTGTTGAATATTAAAGTAAGAAGCAAACACTACAATGATCGTGATTTAAAACTAGGCTTAAAAATAACAAGCCCATCAGTTACACTCATTAAGAAAACGTTGACTTTGGTTCTCATGCACTGTTTCTCATTTGCTTTCATTTTGTCAAACGCTCTCTGCAGAGCTGTTCTGCTGGTTAAGATGGATCAAAGCCCAAACCTGGAAACAACACTTAAAAGAATGCAGATTACTGTAAGCACGTTGCATTCTTAAAGCGTATGTATTATTCCGGCCAATCTGAGCCATTTTAAAATTTAAGAGCAGTAAAAAAAAAAAACCTAAACTGCAACATTTTGGCCAAAAAAATTATGACTTTTCCTAAAGTGGACCAGATTATACAAAAATAGAATTAGTTGTTTATTTTTTCCCATGTAACTGGTAGAAATCAAGACATTGAGGTTGTTCTGGATCAAATTTACTGTAATCTGTATATACATAGTGGCTTAATGGTAAGCACTGTCACTTTGCACCTTCATGGTCCTGGTTTAATTCCCAGCCAGGTACAATTTCCGCCTCTGTGTGCATGGAGTTTGTATGTTGTCCCTGTGCTTGGTGGGTTTCCCCCGGGTACTCCGGTTTCCTCCCACAGTCCAATGATATGCAGATTAGGCTAATTGGCGTTCCCAAATTGCCCGTAGTGTAAATGAGTGTGTGACTGCGTGTGACCGTGTGTATGTATGTGCTCTATGATGAATTGGCACCCTGGCCAGAGTGTACACCGCCTCATGCTCTAAGTTTCCTGGGATAGGCTCCAGGCCCCCCGCAACCATGTATAAAGATATATAGAAAATGACAATATACAGGGTGGCTGAAAAATAACTAGGCATTAAAAAATTATAATAAAGTCCATCATTCTAATAAAATTCATTGAAACAAATTGTACTTGTACTTTATTCCATAGGAAAATGAAATGCAAATCTTTTCATTTCAACGTAGGCATCTGTGGCGTCAACCAGTTTCCTCAAACGACCAGGGATCAAAGGCACACATGCCTTCTGAAGGAAGTTGTTTGGGATATTGCTGAGAACCTCCTGAATCCTGAATGCCTCCAAGTCCTCCAGGATGAGAGACTTTGTACTGCGTACATCCTTCTTTGCATGGCCCCACAGGAAAAAAAACTTCATCACATGGAGTGAGATCTGGACTTAATGGAGGCCATTCATGAGGTCTGAATCCTCCCAGCCATCATCTGGGAAAATGCTGGTCAAACCACACACGCACAGTAAGAGCAAAATGGGATGGTGCACGTCATGTAATCCTGTGATACTCCAGTGATACTACAAGTTCTATAGCCATTAAATACTGTCTAAGTTAATTTTCACCCACCCTATGTAGCAGTAAGTATAGAGATCAAGAGGGACCTTGACAAAGACATGCTAATCATTCATTAATTAATGAATGATAAAGTATTGTATATAAAATAACGTTCTAGTTCATAATGTAACAGAATAAATATAAAGGTGAAGTTATGCCCCAGTCCACATAGTGAAATATGAACAAAATGAATAGCATGTAACGATTAAGGGGGAACAGTCCTATTTATGTAGGTACTTATTTGGTCTGAAATTAATGTCTAAATACAGTTCACGGCCAGATAAAATGTCACCACCTGGATTTAACTACAATAAGTAAATAGTTAAAAGGCTTCCACTGGATAATTAGTGCAGTGATTAATATGGATTAGCTGGTACAGTACCAAGTTGCTTAACCCTAACTGAAGCAGTGAGTTGCTTCTTCACATATGTTACTCTGTTTCAGAAGGGTCAAATTATTGGCCTGCATCAAATAAAGAAAACAACTAAGGAAATTGCTGTAAGATTAGATCTCACAGCTATGTTTAATAGTAAAAGTAAGAGCATTTTTACACACACACACTGTGTAAAGAACTTAAGGGTTTGGGACTAAACAGTTGTGTTGCCTTATGAAACTAAACAGGAAAAAAAGGCTTTAATTTGCTAGGAAGCATGCAGAATTGACTATCTGATAAACCCAGAATTACCCTGTTCCAGAGTGGTGGGTGCCTCAGGGTAAGGAGAGAGGTAGATGAAGCAATGTACCTATCATTCCTAGTGCCTACCGTACAACCCTGTGGTGTGTTATGATCTTGGTTGCTTAAGTTGGTCAGCAATGTTACTGTATATGCTCAAAGAAGAAGTCAGCTGACTACTTGGATGTACTGAATGACCAGGTTTTTCTATCAATGGATTTTTTTCCCTCTTTGTTTGCACGGACGTATTCCAAGATGACAATGATTCAAATTGTGAAAGAGTCGTTCAGAGAGCATGAAGCATCATTTTCACACATGGATTGACCACTACAGAGTTCAGACCTTAACACCATTGGGAATCTTTGGGATGTGCTAGAGAAGATGTTTCACAGTGGTCAAACTCTTCCAACATCGATGCAAGATATTAGAGGGAAATTAATTTGACTTTGGGCGCAAATAAATGTTCTATTGCATAAGCTTATCAGAATGATGCCACGTTCATAATCAAAGCAAAAGGAGTTCCAATGAAATATTAGACTGTGCAACTTTTAAGGACTGTTATTCTCAACCATCCTTTAAGGGATATTTATTTCCAGTCTGTCTTAACCAAAAAATTGAAGTACTTTACCATACATCTTGGTTGTTGTAAGTTTCCCTGCTCTGGACACCAAGCATGAAGTTTGTCGTCTGGAACACTAAGTAAATAATCAAGACCAACTTTGTGCACAAAATGCATTTCAAAGTTCAGCTGAGGCTCATAGAGTATGGAGCTTCTTCAGTTCCACTGAATTAGCCATATATATTAGCCTATGAATTAGCCATAACTGGAACTACTTGTCCTGCTGTTTTCCGGGAAAATAAATAAGATAAATTGGTACTCAATACAGTATAACTTTGAAAGTTACCATCTCAATTTGGCTCAGACTGCAGAAGCTTATGGATAGTTCAGTGGAACTAAAGAAAACTGCCGAGATGAACTTTGGAATGCATTTTTGCATGGGACAAGAATTGTGAAATTTGACCCCAATCACATTATACTTGTGTGACGAACTTCAAGATCAGTATGCAAAGCAGGAAAATATGTATAATGTCCAAGACCTATGGCAATGTACTTATATACATTTTTATTTAAGACAGAACTATCCCTTTAAGGGTGTAAGTCTAGTTTAGAAAACATAAACAAAACTTCTTAGCTTTAGTTTTTCAAACTCTAGTTAAAAAAGGTAAACCCTGTATAGTTTGAATTGTTAAAGACCCTTTAAAACTTTCTCCACTGGGACAATCCAAAGAACTAAATTCAATCGAATCTATTTAAACATCACCTTTAGTAAAAGACGCTGCAATGGTACGACTTTACAGAAATCTGTATGTACTGTATATTTAGATCCTTAATGAGCAAGCTAGTTGTGACGGTAACAAGGAAAAAAACAAAAGAACCAACCTCAAAAGAGAACCCATCCTCTGCTACGTGACACAAGATAGCGAGATTACAAGTCATTATTTTTTTCCCTCCAACTGTATAATATAAAGACAAGTGTACAAAGTGTCTTAAAAGTATGCTCAGTTCGGCAAATATTGCGAATAAGAGCTTTTATCATTGAAGATGGAAACTTTATAATTAGATGGAAATGATTTTTTTTTCTTCCCCAAAGTGGGTACAAACTCATAAATAGGATGCAGTTTTAGGTTGTCTCTTGTCCAGATATCCATGTATCACATTCTTTTAATATGTTTTACAATGCTACCAACGGAGAAAATATCAGCACCAGCGCGAAACGCAGTTCACTTTTATTCAGCCTAGAGATTTCCAAATTAAAAGGCAATTTCAACCTCATTTTTTCCCCTTGTTCTTTATATCTGTTCAAGAGTCAAGCACCAAATGTGACTTTCTGTGTTTCATGCCTGTCTGAGACTGCTGGACCAGAAAGGAATCCAAAGAAGGGGGTAGAATCCAAATCAAAAAGGAAAGGATTGTTATGCAGTTGCGAGCAGAGCGCATGTGTCTTGAGGTATCACTTCAGAATTTAGTGATAGAGAAGAGTATAAAGTTTGGAGGAAAACACAGGGGCAGAGGGAAAAAACAAAAGAGTAGCACAGATTAGGTTGATGCCAATGCATTGTAAGTAATTGGATGCATTCCTGTCCCTATGTGCTATGAGTCCAATTACGGCAATATAATCTCTATTGGGCACAGTGACTGGCATGAAGAATGGAATCACACTAGGCCCAAACTGCCGAGTCCCAGCTGAGCGTTTTGTGTGTGGTTGTGTGTGGTTGTGTGTGTGTGTGTGTGTGTGTGTGTTCCTGTAGCTTATGTACCCTGAAGGTACACAGCTGGACAGGGTGAGCTCAGCTGCTGCAGTCCCAGTTGGAATGTGTTCCAGGTGGCATCCTGAACCTCTTCTGCCTCTGTCTCTGCAGGGACTATGGCTCACCACACACATACACACACACACACACACACACACACACAGACACCTGTGCCAGGTCCTTCCCTGCCAGCGCAAGATGGAATGCAAATTTCTAAACCCATGAGACATCCTGCTGTACGAGGCAGCCAAGCTGATCACACAGCGGGCCGCACGGTCACCATACGGCTACCTGTGTAACGTTAGTATTGCCTAATTGGCCAAATTGAGCAGATATAGATGCAAGTCAACAGGAGATGCAGCCAAGTGGGTGGTAGTGTTTCACCTGCACCAGGACAGTCTAACCTTCAATGCCTTTAGGCTTCTGAACCAAAACGGAAAAGTCATCATTGGAATTCCAAGCCCGGGTCACTCGCTGCTCTTCTTATGGACTTTTCCTCAGACAAAGTAATTGCTAACGCACATACGCCTTTCACAATGACTTGTACTAAAATTCTGGCTCCTGTTCTTCTGGTTCCTGTTCTCACGATTTCCTCATCCATATGGAATTTAGAGAAAGGTGGAAGAGCACCAAAGTTACATGAGTCAAATCGACACGTCTATACAGTATGTGCAAGCATCAATGGGAAGTTCTGCTTCATTTTGAGATGGCTCCTTCTACCCAGTCTTTGTTGATGGACAGTTGATTAATAAAATCGGTTTGTCACTTTGATGTATAAATGCATGAGTTTGCTCTCTGGTTTGAGCCTCGTGTGAGCGACAGGCCATCAATATGCAGTGGTGTTAATTCTTAGGCTTCATCTGGAGAGTGCACCGAGGGGTCTGAACCACAGCCACCAAGATGACAGATTCGACAACAACAGGGGAGCAGAAGAGCAGCAAGAGCAGCAAGCGAGGGGGGGGAAATAAATAAATAAAAAATGAGAAGACGACGACAGTGGTGTGCTGACAGCTTTTTGATCGGAAGTTCAAAGCAGAGAGCAGATGGCATATTGGAACAATCGGCCAACTTCTTGCAGGGAGGATGAGGCAGCGTGAACGACTTCGTCCTTTAACTTAAAGCTCAATCTTCCTTCTCGCTGGGTCACAATGGCCAGATGTTCCCCAGGGGGGCTGCATAGGGGCAAACCTGGGTTTTAAAGAAGAGAGGATGTTCATAGAGACTGCAACATTCAAGCCCAATGCCTTCATGCACAAATAGGAACAGTATGATGTTTCTTTTTGTTAAGGGCACAACTCATTCATTCGCTTGCATTCGTCCTGTACAGGGTTGTGGGGGGCCTGGAGCCTATCCCAGGAGACTTCAGGCACGAGGTGTGTGTACACCCTGAATAGGATGCCAAGTCACACTCACTAATTGGCAAGGCCAATTAGTCTAATCTGCAAGCCTTTGGACTGTGGGAAACTCCACGCACACAGACCAGCGGCGGGAATCAAACCCTCGACCCTGGAGGTCGGGCTCCTATACGTGATGCCTGAAACTTTTAGCCTGGTTAGGTCCAGAACCCATTCCAGCAACACTCGTGGGAATACACCATGCATACAAACACTAACACACACACTACCCCACATATTCACACACAGGGACAATTTAGAACAGGTAACCAGTCCACCGACCCAGAAAACACTGTGGAATCCCACCTGAACAAGTGGAGATCCTTTGCACACAAGGGCTTACTCAAGATAAGGATCAGATAGGGACTCTTTCACATGGCAAGGCTAGTTTTAGCCCACTTCTCCACTAACATGGGGTAACATTCAGCTAGAGCTTGTGATACCTACCGTATTTTGATGGTTCACTTGAACACATTGAGGTCTAAGGAGTTTGCAAGTCAATCAAGGAGTCCTGGGAATCCATCATGCTTATTAAACAAGTTGCATGTACAGTACACATGATATTTGCCATGCTACAGCTGATGATCCAATTCTATGCTTAGTTACATTTGTTTGTGCTGCTACTAGCAGTGGATGCAACATTTTCTTTTCAATAAGTTATTTTATTACAGTTTGTGTGCTGTATGACATATTGATATATGACTGCTCTTGACTAACATGATCATGTTTCTAAAAACTTGCTGAATTCCATCAAGTCACAAAATCCCTCTTGGGGGAAGAAACTGCAAGTGTTTCTCCATCTTACTGGAGCATTTCTATTTTTAAATTCTAGCAATTATTATTAACGATGCCATTATTTATCTAGCAGATACTAATTTACTCCTACGTCGGAATTCAGATATTAATATACAGGAGGGCGGGATGTAACCTTTTACAATTCATTGCATCGTTTGCTCTTGCTAGTAATTTTTATATTTAGATGCTTATTTGATTAACCCTGGGTCAGAATCTGCAATGGGGGCTTACGGTAAGTAGATGCGCAGGGATGCATCTAATTATCAAGGTTTCAGTGGTAATGAGAGAAAATAAGGCCATAAAATGCATTGGATTTGACAAGCAAAGCTGTAAACTGAGTAGGTGAGTAATGTTTGTACTGTGCTCTGTCAGTCTGGGAAAGATTTGGGTCAGAGAAAGATGAATATAAATGATTCCATCTGGAGTAAAATCCCCCCCAAAAAAAGACCTTAATTACTTTTGTTGCCAATTACATCATATTGACAAAGAGGGTAATTTAGAAAAAGTTAAAATAAAGGGGGAAAAAATCAACTAGCAGTCATTGGAAAGGATGTGAGAGGATACTCAGAAATCTGGGGTCCAGTTTTCTTGCTCACTGTTTTATGGAGAACATGCTATAATTGTTGATAGGGTATGAGTGGCTGGAGATCACAACAACCACCTCACTAGTGTAAGAGGATACATTTCAGTGAAAATAATGTACCATGGTTGTGTCTAATGCTGACCTTTTCCAGTCATTTCATATAGTACACAGGCTTCAAAGCCCTGTAGACTCTCACAAGTTCCCTGGCTACCAGGGGAGTCGAAGATGTTTTAAGTTCTTACAGGTACTACTGTATGTAGCCAAAATCAAGAACAAACAATGGTGGGCGTGGGGAACAGTCTTGTCAATTTCATAATTTTCTTTGTATTTCCACTTATTCCATTGACTATTGGCTAACTTCCAGCGTTCTAGGGTTGAATCCAAAAAAAGCATAAAACTAAAAGTTAGTGAGCTGTGTGCAGTGTACAATCCCTTGTTCCACACACCAACTGATGCCCTTAATCAGGATTCAGCCTAAGTCTGTTATAGGCTGGTTAGCTTTGTAGCGCGTGTTAGCAGTGAACAAAGTGCTGAGGTTAGTCATGTGCTAGCTTGATGTGTGGAACAAGGGATTGTACACCGTAGTGCTGGCGTAAATTCTGCTCATGTTAAAAGAACGAAACACAACAAGAGGAACTTCAAAATGCCTTAGAAGCAGTTGCTAAGGTCAAGTGTTGTTCAAAATGACTTGTCAGATGTGTTTTTTTTACTGTGGGTTTTGACAGGCAGCCGCTCTCCCCTCTTTCCGGTACTGAGGACCACGACTGAATCTTTTAGTGGGATGAAGTACCGTATCATACCGTTCTACTTTCAGCTATACTGGCTATCCTCCTGTCCCCTGTCCCTTCTCCCTTTCTCTCTCTCTACCAACTTAACCTTTGCTCTTCCTGCTGAAAAGAATGACTGTCATTCACTTGGGATTATCCATCAATCCTGCCCATATCCAATATCTGAGGTAATATCAGGAGCTAAAACAGCAGCTGTGTCCAATGATCTACATCATTACAAATCTGCTCCTTGCCCTAAACTGGGAATATGACAAACTGAGCATCCAATAGAGCATCCCTACACTATAAATGTTTGCAATTTTCCAGTGGAGTTGCTGCGATATTGCAGAATCATCTTATTTAGAATGTGGAAAAGGAATGACTCCTGAATGTGCTTCCTCTTTGAATACCGTACATTAAACATCACAGCAGAGTTGATCGGGTTGATGGTCTCCCACTGCGCTACAGAATGTTTACAGAGATGACACTATTGACCTTTAAAGTTTGAACAAGGGGAAACCAGCATTAAAGACAAGCCATGCAGTCGGAGACCATCAATTGCGACAAAGGGGATTTTCAAAGATGGTATGAGAATCAGGTTCGAAGATGGCGCTAATGTGATCACTTGTGATCTATTTTAGATTGTGCAACACTATGCACAATATGAACCATTTATGTAATTCAATAAAAATATGTTATACCCAATTTTGCATTACTACATTACAATTAATGTATTTTAGAAAACACTGTGTCCATGTGAAGGTGCGTACACAAGTGTGTACTTCCTTCCAGAAGTTTCTCTCTTTTCCCATATCAATTTTCACAACACAACCCCTTCTCGGTAAGAAGAGCCAAACCCCCAGCTCCCTCATGTGGCTTCAAGGATGTTGCTTTAGTGATGCTCGCCTTGGTATAACCATTCCAGCATTCATATTCATCAAACACCTGTTTGTGCATAATAGCGGAAAGTCAGCAACGACTCCGATTCCTTTGCATTCCTCTAGTGCTTGACGCTTTGCGTGGAACGCAAGCCTACTTAGACAGACAGTTATTTGGTCATGAATAAAGCTGAGTGGGTAAGTGACTGTAAGAGTGAAAGGCTCATTATCCTCTTTGCTGGGGGCCCTTTTTGTGCTCACCTTCCTCTCGCCGAGGGACATTCGTTATAACTGCTTTGAAAATCTTTCAACAAGCCTCGGTTTGTGCTGTGCATCTAAATGCATTTCATCCCTCCCCTCTCTCTCTCTCTCTCTCTCTCTCTCTCTCGTTCTCCTCTCTTCCAGACAAGAATTAAATGAAATTAGAGATCAGCAAGTCTTTGTAAACCGGAGGCCCGCCGCGTCTGAATCAAAGTTCAATTAGACTACGTTTCATTTCTCGCGTGACTTAATTAAAAGAGGGATGGTGAAGTGGAAGTGGGAGGTGGACACCAGCAAAGTGTTTTGGCATCTCAATATATCCATAAGGCATGATGATGATGGGGGTGGGGGCCAAAAAAAAAAACATGAAACACAGAAAGAGAACGGAAACAACAAATGTTTATAACTGGAACGAGAACAGATTCTGGTTGCCTATTTTTCTGTCACTGTTTGTTGTTTGGATGTGAAAAACGACTATTATCTACCAAGATTTAATAATTTAAAAAAAGAATCCTCACCACAACAACGCCTTTATTTTGTTTCCTGTGACAGACGGACGTTTCTCCAGCTTATCAAAAGCTGCTCATCAAAAAGTTTAGCCGAAAAGAACTCGATGATTGCTAAACACCAACACGTTTTCTCAAAGTGTTTTTTATGGAATGTGCGAAAAAAGAATGGAGCCGCCAACAGTAATGGATCTCTAAATAGCCTTTTCTGCTTTATTAGTCATAGCTAATAGTGCTGAAGGAGGATGGGATTGATGAAAAATGGTGATGCTTTTTTTCGCTCTGATAATTTTGGAGAATAGTGCATTTTTTTTTTTTTTTGAAAAAGATTTTCTGAGAATTTTTGCATGCTGGGTGCCTTCTGCCTGGCACGAGTGGAAATCTGGAAGGAGGAGGGGTTTATGGAGATAAAAAAAAAAAACAAAGGCAAAAAGTTCCATTCATTATTAAAAAATAAATAAATAAAAAAGTTTCTCTACCGATGATGCAAATTACACCATCTCACACACACACACATCTACTTATTTTATTTTTTTATTATTATTTTTTTTTAGAATGTCTTCATCATGACTAATGAATGCAAAGTGAATGCTTATAATCCTATTAAATCCATATAAAGTCCATTAGCATTGTGGCACACACAGGACTTTCCTGTTATAGCTACTGTACCTTGTTAGTGTGATTGTCAGGAGTTAAAAGACATATAAATTAGAAGAATGTGAGATTTCATTGTACGGAAATAGACGAAAGAGAAAAAAAGAAAGAGGGGAAAAAGGAAAAATGTTTTTGTATCAGGTTGGTGCAGGTGTCTCCTGTGTATTTGGATGCACCCTTCCTCCCTGTGCTACGTGTCCAATTAGAGTAACATAATCTCTACTGGCTGTGCTCTCAAGCCGAAGAAGAAAGAACTGGGGCAGACATCAGGAGAGAGAGAGATATAGAGAGAGTGTACTCACGCTGGATGTCAATAGTGACGCTGCTCTCCTTGCCGTTTGGGACAGCTTTGTTCGATGCACGGCAGATGATCGTCTGTCCGCTCTCGATGTTTGATGGTGAAATGTACAGACTGCTGACTGTACTCTCCTTCCTGCCATCTCGAAAGACAGTCTACAAACAGCAAAGTAAAAGAAACATCAGCAGTGGGGTAAAGCAAATGAAATACAGGGAATAACTAAACTGGGCTGTCAAGTGAGCGTGCACAGGGTCAAGGAACACACAACCACCATCAGTCAAAGGGCGTCTCGATTCCTGGGTTTGGAGTAGAACATTTCACCTACTAGATGCCCTGCAAACAACAGAGACCCCCCACTGCTCTCCCTGTCTGTCGTCTCTCTATAACAGGGGCAGATGGATTGCAAAAAAAATAAGACAAGACAGTCTGTTTGGAGGCCTTTTTTTCTTGGAGGGTGGGGTACAGAGCATGGCTTGTCATGCACCACAAAGGAAATCAATCTTGTTTTACTCTGCTGGAACGCTAAGCCCGTCCGCATTCGCCGCGTTGTTTAGTGCCATCTGGATCTGGAAGGACTCTACAGGATCTTTGTGCTCCACTGGAAAGTGATGACTTAGAAAAAAGGGAAGGTTTGAGCGATAAACAGATAGAAAAAGACACTGGATATGGAGCGGGCAAAGAAGATTCACCTAGCGGAACAAATTGGCAGTGCCATAGAGCTCTGGGCAAACTGCTGAGAGATGACATCCTCGAGACAGCCCGGCATGCACCGCAATACCCACTGCACTGGAAAGATTCCTTTTACTTTTCCATTCCTAAAAAACCTCTTCCTATTAAAAGCTCACTGGCCTGTGCTATACATCTAAGCTCTTGTCGTCAATTCCTGCCAAAAGCGTCGACTTGTGTGGGAGTTGCTCGGAGAACCGATCTGTAGCTCGCGCATTCTAAAAGTGAAGAAAAAAAAAACCTCCTCCCTCGTCTCACACAGGAGAAGAAAAGTCCTGGAATAATGGACTGAACCAGAGCTGTAGTTACATGCTAATAATTAGCATGTTCAAACTATTGACAGTGAGCTTGCTAATAGTAGCAATTACTGCCTCGCTATTTCATAGCTCCTTTTTTTATTAAAAGAAAGAAAGAAATAATAAAGATCAGAATGAAAGCTGGTGTTTTCCATCCTACTTGGGGGGAACTTGGGCGTGGATGGAAGTGTCAAAGGATAAAATATAGCAGTTCTGCCTTCCTCCTTTTACGAAGTACAAAAGGGTTCAACCGAAAATTGTTCATCAGAGACAAAAAAAAAAAAAAAAAACCTAATGTTTATTTCAAGTTTGGGCACCATTATATAACATAGTCTCGCTTTCACGAATCGGTGGCAATTCATTCATTTAACTGTTCTCAGTCAACACTTTACATGATGCTATTCAGAGAAATGGTCGAGCCAGAATCTCAAAACACAAAATACAAGATGAGAATAGACCTTAAATGCAAATCTTGGTCATCACTGAGCACCATGCATACACATTCACACAATCATTCACACTAACGGGCAATTCAGGGACACTAACTACCTACTGGCATGTTCTGGGAAAGTTGGAAGAAAACACAATCAAACATGAGGAGAACAAAATTTACACTTACACTGGAGCTATAACACTACTAAATGTGCTTCATGACCATTCGTACGACACGATTAGTCTGAATAGTGAAGTAACAAATGTGAGACTGGTTGGTTTGACCCAATCGACCGCTTGGGTCACTGTCTCTATGGAGTTTTTGATGTTTTTCTGGTGTCTACTATACAGTATATGGGTGCAAAAACACCATGCAAAACATAGAATCACCTCTAGGTGTGAATGTGCAGTGACTGGTGTCCCATCTAAGGTGTTATCCTGCACCTTTCTGTAATGTTTGATTAGATCCACTAAATAAGAAGGAGTTATTAATAAACTAATAAATAAAAATAAATTCACTTGTCCACTCACCCACACATTCTCTATTGCACTTATCATATACTGTACTGGGTTACGGGAGGACTGGAGCCTATCCAAGGCAACAGAAGCACGAGGCGGGATACACCATGGACGATGTGCCAATCCATTGCAGGGCACAAGCATGCCCGCACTCACATTAATTAATTTGTAACACCAGTGAATCTAATCTGCATGGCTTTGTACTGTGGGAGAAAACCGGAGTACCCGGAGGAAACCAACCAAGCATGGGGAGAACACGCAATCGCCATGCACACAGACCTCCACCCATCTCCACCTTGCAGCTCACTTGTCCAAATTTTGTCCAAATTGATATATTCTAAGATTAGACTCCAATTAACAAACACCCATTAACTAGAGCACCAGCATCCCAGTTAATCCTGAACTAACGTAGAAAGAAAAGAATGTCCACTGACTACATAATTTATTCATGCACTATACTGGCCTAGAACACCTCCTGCTTAGCCTAAATCGTGTTTGCCACTTCCAGTAGCTGAGCGATGTGAGTCAGATGGAGACAGTAAAGCCTCCGCTGAGCCTCACAGCACTCGGAGCCCCTGCAGTGAGCTGCAGGCTCTCGGTGAATAGACGTGCTGATAAAATATGCTTCATGACACAGTTGGTGCTGCTTCTCTCATGGCCCATTGCCTGTCTGAAGCTATTAACATCGCGTGGACGCAGAAACGGAATGGGTCACAATGCTTAGCCTTTGCTTGGCCCAAAATAGCTTCCAATTACAAACTAATCATTTCTCATATAAAAGCCCAGAAGCTTGTCAGGAGAATTGCAGACCTACTTTGTGTGTGTGTGTGTGTGTGTGTGTGTGTGTCTAAGAAGCGGGGTAAACTGGAAAGATGAGCAAGATAAGCAAGAAAAAGGACAGTTCTAATACAATTTACACCTGTTAAGAGAAGCAGGTTTGGCACAATATAATTAAGCACATAATGAACACAGACGTGTATTATTTTCTTCTATGCCTAGTATAGTCTCAAGATGATAATGGTCAAGACTTGTTCAGCAATTTGCCTTTGTTTAATGCTGTTTTTCTTCTGTGTGTTAATATATACAGGCGGCACAGTGGCTCAGTGGTTAACACTGTCGACTTGCACCTTCAAGGGCCGGGTTAGATTCCCGCACTAATTAGCATTCTCAAATTGCCCATAGTATTGAAATGAGCATACCTGGGTATGGGATAGAGCCTATGCCATACCATAGGTATGGAATAGGCTCAAGGCCTTGAATGACCAAATACACAGTATAGCACGCTGAATGAGTGAGTGAGCAGTACAAGACTATGAGGGAGTGAGAGTAAAGGAATAATTGAGTTGTTTTCTGAGCTTACAAGTTAATTATACAACAGTTTGTTCCAACTAAGCAATGTGACCAGACAACAGGCATGCCGCGAGTGCTGATATAAAGTATAACAGCCACACCATGGTTAACTATATGTATCACTCTGCTTCTTGAGTGTTCTAATCATTTTTAGGTGCTACTTTGTGTGGGGTTCAAAGCCCAACATCATCAATTTGTCACTGCAGGACCCTTAACCATTGACTGCAAGTAATTTTGGATAAGGGTGCATGCCAAAGGTGTGTTGAAACAATGGATCTACTGTAACACCCCATGTAGTGCACTAACTTCCCACTCTTTGGGGTTCAGGGCAGCATGGTGGTGTGGTGGTTAGAACTGTAGCTCACACCTCCTGGGGCGATGGTTTGATACTGTACTTGATTCAAGTTTGTGTTTGTAGAGTTTGCATGTTCTTCCCTTGCTTGGTCGGTTTCCTCCAGGTACTTCCACAATCCAAAGACATGCAAATTAGGTCAATTACCATTCCTAAGTTTCCAGAGGAGTGTGTGAGTGTGTGTGGGCATGTGCTTAGCAATGGATTGGCAGTCTAGCAGTCTAGAAAGTTGATGAATTAATGGACTACTTCGCATTCGTCCCTAAAACAGTGAGTTAGTTGAGGCTACTATAAAGTAAAATTACTTGATTTACAGGACTGTCCACCAACTCCATGGTTTATTCTCCTCAACTTTTGGCTACTGTACATAGTACCAATAAGAATTCAAAGCTATTTTCCTGTTAATTATAATAACTGTCAGTCGCCAGCTCAACAATATTTCCACCTGTTGTGGAAGGATATGTGTTTGCGGAGCAAAATAACTATATAAAAAACAAAAAATCAAAATCAAATGCTGCTTTAAACTGTTATTTAAAAGCAATATCACACTTGAGGTTGTGATGTTGATACTTCTACCTTTTCACCGTCATGCTGATATTCAGTCCAACAGCGCTCTCTCTCATGTGATTATTGTTTTAGGAAAAAGAATGTGGTATTTTGGTCCATCCATGTGCCATCCGGCACATCAGGCAATGGTTACTCCCCACCATGGAGATATATCTGTATTCTCTGGCATTTATTTAAGGGGTTGACTTGCCAGTTTGGGAACGCCCATTAGCCTAATATCCAAGTCTTTGGACTGTGGGAGAAAACCGGAGTACCCTGAGGAAGCCCACCAAGCATGGGGAGAACATGCAAACTCTATGCACACAGACCTAGAGGTGTATGGATCCTGGAGGTGCAAGGCGATAGTGCTAACCACTAACCTAGCTTGCCACCACAAAGAATGAGGAGGACCTCCATATGCAAACATATTAAAACTGATATCTAAAAGATGGGGATGGGTGATTAGATTTCAAAGGATTTTCTGTGGAGGTAATAATTTGGCTTCGGCTTACATTCTTCTGTTAAGAAAGAAATCTCTGAATAATCAGAACACACACATGGTTTGAGGTTATTTGAAATTTGTACCTACAGACTACCCTGGCCTTACATTCTGCACCATTTAAAATAATAGGTTGTTGCAATGACTTTGTCCGTTTTTTATTTTTTAAAAGAAAGTTATGGTTACTTCCTCATCCTGGGGTCAGAAGTCATTCTTTGATTAACTAATTTAATCCCTGCCCCTCAAATTCTGATTAATTTCCACCATTTTACGACACAGTTAATTAAATGCCTCTTTACTTTTCCCATCTCCCAGCTTTAATTCAGTGGCAGCAAGCCAGTGAGGGTAATAAGCTTGACAATAGAGAGAAATGGACTGATGTTTCTAGCTTTAATAGAAGGGGTCAGATGTGCTAAATATAACTCCACTTATACTGTCGTCTTACAACCAAACCTTCCAAAATTCTCTGCTTGACCCTGTGTCATGAAAAATTCATTCAGAGTGCTAATAAAGTTCATTAGAGTGGCAACAGTTTTCCCGTTCCTGAGACGGTCTCATGGTGAAGGTTACGATGAAAGCTTTGCCTTTAATTATATTAGTGGTTAGGTGAAAATAAAGGGTGGGAGAATTAATGAAATTTGAAAGGCAGGTAAAAAGAAAGGGCTTTGAAGGCATGTGGGTGGATATGAGAACAGAACAGGATACTAAATGAATTTACCCTGGAGTATAGGAACTCAAAAAAGGGCTTTCAAAAAAGAAAAGTCGGTCTATAATCAGGAACGATTTATCATTTTATGTAACTAAAACAGAACATAGGTCATCTTGTCTTGTCTAATAAACCGATCTTCTATTACTGTATAGCCTGCAACATACCAGATAATTCAAGAGTGATTATTTCTCCTATAATATGCTACAGGACAGTTTACAGCTCCTATAGGTATCATATGACTGATAATTCCTCCTATAATAGCTATAAAGCTAGTTATAGGCTTGAGATTAGTATTAGACGGTGCAATGTACGCCGATCAGCCATAACTTGCTGACAAGTGAAGTGAATAACGTTGATTATCTTGTTATAGTAGAACCTGTTAAGGAGTGGGATTTATTACAAAGCAAGTCAGAAAGTTATGAAGAAAGTTTTAGTGCTTCGAAGCACTAAAAATGGCCAAGTATAAGGATATGAGTGATTTTTACAAGAGACAGATTATGATGGCTAGAAGACTGGGTCAGAGCGTTTCCAAAACCACAGGTCTTGTGTGGTGTTCCTGGTATGCAGTGGTTAGTATCTGCAAAAAGTAGTCCAAGGAAGTACAATCTGGTGAACCCGGCGTCAAGGTCATGAGCGCCCAATGCTTACTGATGCGCGCTGGAAGTGAAGGCTAGCCTGTCTTGTCTGATCCTTCAGAAGTATTACTGTACCACGAAAAAAGTCCATGTTGGATATATTACAAGGGTGTCAGAACAGACAGAGCATCACAGCTCGCTGCTTGTGGGTCTGTGTAGTCACAGACCAGTCAAGAGTTCTTGTGCTGACCCGTGTCCCCTGGGAAACATGTCTACAATGGGTACATGAGCATCAGAACTGGACCATGGAGCAATGGAAGGAGGTAAACTGGTCTGTTAAAACATGTTTTCTTTTCTATTTTGTGGTACAGCCAGGTGTGTATAAGTCAATTACTTAAGGAAGGATTGGCGGGATGCACTTTGGGAAGTCAGTGGAGGCAATGTAATGCCCTGGGTAAAGTCCGGCAGGGAAAACTTGGACCCTGGATCCTGTTACTACTTACCTAAACATTGTTGCAGACCAGTCAGTGATCTCTTTTAGCAGGATATCGCACCATGCAACACTGCAAATATTCTTCAGGAATGGTTTGAGAAACATGACATGAGTTGTTTTCTCAGTTGTTGACTTGACCTTTGACCTCTCCCAAATATCTATGTGATGAACAAGTCCGATCCACAGAGGTCCCACATCGCAACTTACCGGACTTCTGTTAAGATCTTGATGTTAGATACCACAGCACACCTTCAGAGGTCTTGTGTAGCCCATGTCCCAGCAGGTCAGGGCTGTTTTGTTGCCACAAGGGGAAGGCTACACAATATTAGGCAGGTGGTTTTAATGTTATGGCTGATTTGTGTATGTTTGCCATGTTTGATAGTTACTGAGCTTTGTTCTACAAAGCCCATCTGTCATGCTGCTCACACTAAAGCCTCTAATCTCGAAAAACACCTCTTTGCCTCTTTGCTAATTTAAAAATATTCTGCTGTGTTCACAGAGGAACTACAAGCACAAGCCTTATTGCAGCTTATTTTCTGATCTCCTGCACTTCAATTAGCACTCATACCCAATCCCTTTAGCTATTCAGATGGTGAGGGAGGTGAAAGTGAAGCATGAGGGATCACTGAGCATTCATGTAAAGTGAAGTCTTTTGAAAGCATGAGTGTCGTTAATGCAATCCCTAACAACACACACACACACACACACACACAGTCAGTGCAGACACCATTCACATAATTTATCCTGATTACACTGACATTAGAGCATCAATAGTGCCTGATCAGGATCAGGATCTCCAGGAAATAACTTTAGGTAGCTATTACAAAATATTTCTAAAATTTTATATATACTGTATATATTTAATGATATGATTATTGAACCTGTATTTTTACAAATTTTCACTGCTAAGAATAATTATATACCTATGTTATATCAAATGATATGCCCTTCCTGTAACACCCCTCCCATTTTGTAACTGGGCTTGGAACCATCACTGCATGCAGTGGCTGGGTTGTTAGGGGCATTGGGATAAGGGCCTAATAGCTTTGATCCGGCTGTACAGGGTTTGAACCTCGGACTCTCTGATCAGCAAACCTGATCCAGCACTGCCCCTCATATCTTGCTTGCCATTTGGCTTTTGCAACTGATGACCCCTTAACTTTAAAATGAAGTTGAACACGATTTTAACTATAATAATCCAACTATATGAATATAGGGTCATTATGTAAAAGTAATTTTAGAGTTCCATAAGCATATTATTTCTGAACTTCAAAAGTTCACACTGGGTCGAAGAGACATTCTCTTTGGGTCAACATACACTATTAGGCCAAAAGTGTAAAGACACCTGACCATCACATCCATATGTGGTTCTTCCCACAGTTTAGACCACACAACTGTACAAAATGTCTTTACACCGATCAGGCTTAACCTTACGACTACCTGCCTAATATTGAGTAGCTTCCCACACTTTTGCCGCCATAACAATGATGCACTGTGTGTTCTGCCACCTTTCTATCACAACCAGCTTTAACCTTTTCATCAATTTGATCTACACTAGCACTTCTACTGGATCGAACTTTAAGGGCCAGCCTTCGCTCCACAGAAACGCTTCAGTCCAGGAACATCCCACAATAGCTGCAGTTTTGGAGTTGCTCTGGTCTAGTCCTCTAGCCATCACAATTTGGCCCTTTTCAAAGTCACTCAAATCATTATGCGTGCCCATTTCTTATGCTTCCAACGTAACAACTTCAGGAAAACAAAATATTCACTTGCAGCCTAATATATCCTAGCCTCCATTGTAACAAGGTGTTGAAAATGTATATGTGTTAGAGCAACTCCAAAACTGCTGCTCTTATGAGATGTTCCCAGACTACAGTGATCAGGACATACTGTATCCCGAAAGTGATCCAAGGAAGGAGTCATGGGTGGCCAAGGCTCATGGAAGCACGAAGGCTGACCTGTGTAGTCCGATCCAATAGAAGAGATACTGTAGCTTAAATTGCTGGTTTCAAAAGAAAGGCGTCAGAACACCCAGGTCTAACACCATAAGTATATGCTATTGGATTTCCGTTCACATGAGTGAATTGGCACAAACTTGCCAATTCCAGCATGACAGTGCCTCTGTACACAAAATGAGCACCATGAAGACATGGCTTTCCCAAAGATAGAGTGGAAGAACTCAAGTGGCCTTCACACAGCACTGACCCCACTTAACACCTTTCGAATGTATTGGAACACTGACTGCGCCCCACTGCCTGACCTCACTAATGCTCTTGTGGCTGAATGCACAAAATCCTCCACGGTCATGCTTCAAAAACAGTAGAGGTTATTATAACAGCAGAGGAGGGAATGACTTCTCTCTTCAAGAGATGTTCAACATGCACATATGGCTGTAATAGTCAGGTGTTCAAATACTTTTGGATAGTTTGTGTATTTGGGTTAACATTTGGATTACACTCGTTAAAATCAAAGTGACTGGTCAAACAGACTAGCTATAAGAACTCATATTTAAATATATTAATTTTGATGAAACGTTATTTCAACCACCGTGTTCAAATTAATATTAATGTTAATTCAGTAATTACTAACTGATGATGATGATGATGATGATGATAATTATTATTATTTTTATTTTCCTTTGCTTGTCTACCCCACACAACATTTAGAAATGATGTTATCCGGTTATCAATTAATTAATAAATCAACCAGCGAATGTAGTCTGTATATTAAATAGCGATAATAAGTATTTCCAGACAGAGCTATGGGCTCAAAGACATGCCCAGTCTGCAGTATCCAGACAGACACAGCTCTATTATCCTCCATATTAGCCTCCATTACTCAGAGTAAGCATTTAAAATCTTTAATTGAGTGCAGTGCTTTTTAATGTTATGAAGAGAGATATTAGGAGTTTGGACAGCTTCCATCAGTCACTACGCAGAAGGTCTTCCTATACCAGCACTGCTGCCAGGCGCAGGAAGCCATCTGATTAGCGACACCACCGCTAACAACTGCATGCAGCTGCATGATGGGTAAACTGTCACTTCTTCGTCCCGGCCAGATCGATGCCATTTATCTCCCATCCAGAAAAAAAAAAGCCAATAATAGGATGAGAGGGAGGCCCTAAAGGGCGGCCTTGCATTGCTCATTTATATGGAAATGCCAAGGATGTGGTGATTAGAGGCTAGAAGGAGCCTCTACCTGATTTTTTATTATTTTTTTTCTGGGGCAGAACTCGAATGCTGAATGGCAGAAAATATCATGCTATTGGAATAATTTGCTGTAGGCGATGTGTACGTCTTAGGGAGCTGTGACTTGGTTAGCCTGGCCTGGATACAGCATATGCTCATACACATACAGTATACAGTATACAGTACACTGTGTGGCAGCCTGTGCAACCTCTTCACAAATTCCTAAAAAACAATTTATGCATTCTATACATTTTCCAGCACTGAGTTAGATGGGAAAGTAAATTACCCAGTTGTGATGATGTGACAGCACAGGAGCGTCATGGATGTTCTAGACATGGAAGAGTCGCTATCTAAAGCAACTGAATTGATTGGGCTATGGCACGCTCATATCCAGAAATTGATCAAACATTGACAGTCACTGTAAGGGAAAACTAGGTTTTAGACATATTTAGGCAGAATGATGGCTTTCACCGCAACATGATCTTTGCAGACTGATACCCAGTAAAGGTTAGAAATAATTACCAAGTTGCTTAGGTTAAATTCATATTTATGCTTTCTGATGTTCTTGATGCTTCAAGATGCATTCTCTCAGAATGCTACACATATCCAAACACTCTATTGTAACATGGTGCCTGGACAGTTCCAGGTGGTGGAACGATTATAAGTGGAGGCACAACCGAATGGATCTGAATTATGGTAGAAGACCAGTGCTCAGCCTTATCTGGCCATCTGCTTGTTTTGTTGACACATTTAGCAGCTGTGAGCTGGATTTCCTGGGATTTCTCTGCAATCAAACGAAGCTGAGGGCTAAATTGAAGGTTAACAGATGGCGCGTGTGATCACAAACGTGGCACAAGAGGCCAAGCTTTAGTAAAACCACAATACATTTTGTAATGGAAATAAACGAAAGCAGCAGTGTTTAATTAAAATAAAATAAAATAAATATTATTATTATTAATATTATCTGATTATTTTCTTTTAAATATTTATAATTTTTTTGATATTTATGATGTGAATTACAGGTGCATTTACTCTATGAGAGCTCCTGGGCAGAGCTAAATCTGTACTCACCTTAGAGTACATGACTCCATTTAGCACCTCCCCATTTCGGATCCAGATGATTGAGGCGGCAGGCTTGGCATTGTCAGCATGACACGTCAGGTTGAGTGGGTCTCCAGCTCTCAAGCTCACCACAGGGCCTCCATCAATAACTGGGTTATCTGGTGGAACTGCATCATGGGAAAAAAAAGAAAGAACATCACGCATGTCAGTGAGTGGCAGAGCTCTGGGGGATATCCATCTGCTCAACTGCTCGAGTCAATAGTGCTCTATACGAATCTCTGCAACATGTTACTCGTCTTCATAATAATAATAAAAAAAAAACTAGAGTGTCATGTTACCAAAAAAAAAAAAAAAGTTTCCCACTTTGAAGATGTTCCTTTCATGTCAAACTTGATTGCAAAGTTGCAAAGTTCTCACAATGGAGAATTCAAATTTTTGGAATTAGGTTAAAAATTGTTCAACACTTTACTAAAAGGTTCATCTTCATGGAAGAAAGGTCATTGAGTCCAGTGCTCTGTTGATCAGGGTAAGAAGGATATAGATCATGCATAGTGCCCCATGTATGTACAAGCCTCTGGAGGCAGTGTTATGATCTGGGGTTGCTTCAGTTGTTCTAGGCTCAGCAATGGTAGTTGGCAATAAAATAAAGTCAGCTGATGACCTGAATGTACTCAGATTATCACATCTATGGAGTTTTTCCTTCCCCAATGGCACGGATATACAGAATTCCAGGACTCTGAGTGTGAAAGAGTAATTCTGGGAGCATGAGGAATCATTTTCACATAATCCGAAAGCTAAAGGCAATCGAATGAAATATTGGAGTGTGCGACTTTACTTTGACTTTCAACGAGCAGTGTACTGTACTGTATGTAACGCATAAAAATGAATCCTTGTCATTTCTAAATGACTATAATTTGATATTAAATCAATGTTCTCTATGGCACATGCCTTACCAACACTGCACTCTAAGAAGAGAAAAATGCCAAGGGTTCTTTCGATAGTTAATGGTTCTTATTCTCCATAAAGGGTTTATAATGGAATCCTTGGTGAGAGGGAACCATCCTGTTATAAGGTTATGTATAGATTTGTTAAATGTTTCCACTGAGTCTTTTCAATCTAAGAGCCTGCCTGGCAGTGAGTGAGGCTAATGTATTTTGTCTCATTAGTGAAAAGCGATATAATCCTATTGTGGAATTTGTTCACCAAAATTTTGTGACCAAAACTGTATGCAATTTTAATAGTAGTTTCATTATTATACTGTATGTGACATACTGTATCATTTGAGTCAGAAATCTCAATGGTCCACTTGTGCAGAAACCTGATTTTTTGGTCAAAAACTTGATTCTCGGCTGCTTTGGGGTGGTTTTGCTTTCCGAGCAAATAAATTCTCAGCTTTCATACTGTGTCAATAATATTGTTGGATTGAAACAATAAATATAGATTGGAAGCTCTCAAAGATAGGATGATGAGTTTATCTGTGGAAACTGATGAGTTGTGCATTATCTCTCTCTCTCTCTCTCTCTCTCTCTCTCTCTCTTACTTTCTCCTTCTCCATTTCTCCCTCCCACATGTCTCTCTCTGTCTCTTAAGTGAACAAATGCACGTTCCAAAGAATATGGCTGAAAACTATAATTTTTTTTCCTCACCACTGACAAATTAATAATAGGTTTTTCCCTTCTAGAAACTTATCACTAATGTACGATTTGCAATACATATTATTCAGAATAAATGGATTCTGTTGTGATCTGATACAAATTCAGATCTGAATAGAAAATGCAATAATTGTTTATTTTAGCTTCTTAAAACCACACTTTCCTCCAGTGCGTGCACACAGTATTCTGGGAAAATCCTCCTGAAGGCTATTAGGTGTTGTATTACTCTTTTGCTAAACTACTTCTTGTTGGAAGACATTGATCAGGTTCAATAGTTAAATGCCTTGCAAAAGTATTCACACCCCTTGAACTTTTCCACATTTTGCCACATTACAACCACAAACATAAAAGTATTTTATTAGGTTTTTATGTGATAGACCAACAAAAACTGTCACATAATCGAGAAAAGTGGAAGGAAAATTAATGATTTTACTTTTTTTTAAAAATAAATGTATGGAATGTGATCAGATCACATTTGTATTTAGTCCACCTGAGTCAATACGTCGTACAACCACCTTTCAGTGCAATTACAGCTACAAGTCTTTTGGAGTTTATCTCTAACAGCTTTGCACATTTTGAGAGTGATTTTTTCCCCCCCATTCTTCTTTGCAAAATAGCTCAAGCTCAGTCAGATTAGATGGACAGCGTCTGTGAACAGCAATTTTCAAGTCTTGCCACAGATTCTCAATCAGGTTTAAGTCTGGACTTTGACTGGGCCATTCTAACACATGACTATGCTTTGATCTAAACTATTCCATTGTAGCTCTGGCTGTATGTTTAGGGTCGTTGTCCTGCTGGAAGATGAACCTCCGCCCCAGTCTCAAGTCTTTTACAGACTCTAACATTTTTTCTTCTAAGATTGCCCTGTATTTGGCTCCATCTATATTCCCATCACCTCTGAACAACTTCCCTATCCCTGCTGAAGAAAAGCTTCCCCACAACAAGTTTTTCGCCACACAAAGCATTTTGCATTTAGGCCAAAAAGGTCAATTTTGACCAGAGCTCATCTGACCAGAGCACCTTCTTTCACATGTTTGCCATTTATCCATTGTATACCGCTTGTCCTGATTAGGGTCGTAGAACACACACTCACAACCAATCATATACTGTACTATGGGCAATTTTGAAACACCAATCAAACTAGACCATGTGTCTTTGGGACTGTTGGAGGAAATACCCAGAGGAAACCTTCTAACCAAAGATCAAGGAAACCACATAAAGTCTTCGCAAACAGAGCGGAGGCAAGATTTAAACCCCAGTCCACCACATTACCAGTTTATTTATCGTTTGAGAAACATATCCAACAAAATTTGTCAGAAAGCTTGACAGATGGATACAAACACAAAAAAACTATAAGATGATTTGGGTAACAAAACAGGCATTTCTACTACTGAGTTGTTTCCAGAGCTGATAGAGTTAATAGTATAGTTAAGGCCACACCTACTGTACCTACCATTTACATCCAGATATAGATATGATAATTTGACATGCTAAACAGACACAGATGTTTCGTCACTCCATAAATGGGTATATCTCATGTATTATTTAAAGTATTACCATACAGCTATGGATAACCTTAAGGTGACTTAAGAGTTGATGATGTAAGAGTTCACATAGATAGTTTATATCCCTTCTCAGTAATAAAAAAATAAAATAACTTTTGGCATGTGTTTATTACAAACATTTAATTCATTGTAGTCAATGAGTAAACAGGTGATTTGAAAGACAGTTGCTAAGAAAACATCTTTAATCTGTCACTAATACAAAAAAGCAGCTCCCATGCTGAGGACGGAACGCATTTGAGTGAGACCGTGCTGACACCGAGTACAACTTAATGAGAGCAGGTGTTATTTGTATATACGATTAGATGGATGGGAAATGGAAAAGAACGCAGCGACGCGTGAGCGTGTGTAATAGTAGCGAAGGGCGGAATAAAGTGAAAGGAGTTTGACGGGCCGGAAAAGGAAACCAGCAGGCGAGAGGAGGCGTGTGAGCGCTGTTTAGACTTACAGACTTTAAAATTCATGAATGGTACTGATTACATACTTGCTGTTTCATTGAGACACTCCTTACGTGGCATGCACGTGTACAGATTGACAAGCACACACACACACATGCTGATGTTGTTTGCATTAAGGAGCCTATATGGAGCAGGAGGGAAAACCAGATGCAAAATGCAGGTTAAAACAGACAGCTAAAAAGAGAGACGGAGAAAGTCAGAGGGTTCTTAATGCCACATAATCTATGCAGTTGGTTCACTGATTTGAAGAGTGCGCCCAGCCAAAACAATCCGCTCAGATGTGATCACAACACACCATGCTGCATCTTTAAAGAAGCTTAATCTAATTCAGAGTACAACAGACTGCGTTTATTATAAAGTCCTGCTCATGAGGTTTAAAGCTCTTAAAAGATCTTGCTGATCTTCTGAAGCAGTAAAGCTCCATCTGAGAACTTTGCTCATGTCCTGCCACTCTACTATTTGTCTGGGAATTATTGCCCATGAACCCCACCTAACCAGTGCACTGCTAGCTCATGAATTGTTTTTACTAACTCATGCTCACTCACTTATCATCTATGCTGCTTCATTCTGTATACAGGGTCGCAGGGGGCCTGAAGCCTTTTCCAGGAGACTTAGGGCACGGATGAATGGAGATCACACATACACACACTCAAACACTCATTCAAACACTATGCAGGAATCGAACCCAGACCCTGGAGGCGACAGAACTAACCTCTACGGCACCGTGCCGACGAATTGTTTTTACATATACAATAGATTTAACCTGTCCAGTTTGGAAGATTTAATTTTTAGGTTTATTTTGGTTTCCATGGTTCCACGTAGATTTGCAGCTCTTTCATCTGTTATATGCAGTACATCTGTGATTAATGAGTTTCATCGTAAGTACTTTGGCTTTGCCTTCAAATCTTCTATCTTGAGATTTTCAGCTCGAAATGAAACCTGCCCCATAAAGAAAGAATGATATCAGCTAAACCATTTCTAACAGGAATACTCAGCACAGAAGAGTGATAACTCCGGTGACATATGGAATTGCACAGCTGCGCTCATTTTCACTTTGGGAACTGTGAAACAAAATAGGAGCCCTGCATAAAGCACTTACTGACGTGGAAATTATTGGAATATCTATATATCTCTTGCTGCAGTTCGCATGAACAAGCCTTGGTCCTGGAGGAACGTTGTTTCGTTTCACTGTGTACTAACTGTATATAGTTGAAGTGACAATAAAGCCTACTTGACTTGACTTGACTTGACTTAACACCCCATGACATTAGTACATTAACCTTCTTTATCAATTATAGGTCAGTAAACTGGTGACAGGATCATGGGCACCCAAGACTAACCCATCCCTACATGGAGAAACATTCCAGTCCGTCTGGTCCGAACCCACAGAAAAGCTGATGCAGCACAAGCTGCCTAAATCAGTCAAAGCTGGCATTGATAGAAAGACCCCGGAACACCCGCTGTACCACATCCTGCCAAGCATGGGGATCAGCAGGAAAACAGCTCAAGGTCACCGACCCAGCCTCCATATACCCCACATCTCAGGCTGATTGGAACTCGTGCCATACACCACTGTGGCCCTGTGAAGCCACACCCTGAGGGGCCAGAGCTGCCTTGTTGGCACACTGGGAACCCATACCCTAGGCACATACAATATTAATGTTTTGAATTTTATAGCTGATTGATGTATGCATATGCTGAATACAAGATATATCAAACTAGACCATGTCTAGTTTCCCTTTCCTGAGAAATGAGTCCCATCCAAATAGGGCTTAAAAGAGAAGTCTAATCACAGGCGCAGTACTTAATGGCCATTAAATATTCTCCGTCTGCTATTAAATCATGTGGGATTCATTGTCTAGACTGATCCAACTATGGGCTGTTGAAAGCAATTTAAATTTCTGAAAAGAACTGTGCATTATGATTAGCAGTATATTATGATCTTTCATAAAAAAATGTGATCAGATGAAGAGAGATTACATCTTATTATATGCTATGTTCATGGTTATTACAGTATTTGAATTCTTTTTGACGAAGCATCTTTGAACACGTGTACACTTTCTTTAACCAGAAGTTGGAAACCAAAAGAAGTGAATGCAGACCGGAAAATGACATGTCTGCTCCAGTTACGCTGAGAAATCCCACTTAATTGACTTGTCTGAGCTCATCCAAAAACTTCTGACACTGATAACTCTGTTAGATGTGTCCAGTTTGAAATAGATCTTAAGCCTTATGCAGAAAACGTTCTGTTATCTTTTATGGATTATAGAAGATGTTATGAGGTAGGAGTACACCCTTGAGGTGATGCCATCACAGGGATATTTAAAACTATGTTTTCTTAAGACTGAATAAAAAATACTGCATTTTGTTCACAGTAGTTAGGCGATACATACAGTATATCATGGATGTTATCAAAGCCATTCAAAATATTAAATTTTTCATAGAGTGCTTGTTTGACTGATCTCGTTGACTTTGATGTTGGCATGGTAGTGCAATGGCACAGACATTAGATCCAGTCGAGGTGCTGTCACAACTCATGGGTCCTCAGTTGGATCCTAAACTTGGGCTTGTCACTTGGTATCTTGCCATGGTTCTGTACATGCATGCTATTCAGGGTGTATCTTCCTATCACCTAGTGTTCCAAAAATAGGTTTCGGTTTTGCAATCCTGATCAGCATTAAAATATTTCTAAAGAATTCTCATCAATGGGATGACTATTTTAGCCTTAACTACTGAACCGTTATTGTCATACACACAAGAGATGTATTTCAAAGTAGCCATACATATTTATTAGAACTGGCCTAGTTCACATATTCAGAAGTGAAAAAAATTCAGAGTTTGAGTCTTGGCAGGGACAATGACCTTGAAACTTTTTTTCTTCGTGCCAGCACAGACTATCCTGTCCATTCCTGGATGAATGGTGGCGATCATTAAAAGAGTGAGGTATTATTTCAGGACTTTTGCACAAAAGCCTTGTCAGCCTTCTCCCTTCCTTCGCCTTACTCTTCCAGGCACCGTCCTTCTGACATGCACACAAAGGCCAGGACCTTAACCACATAAGCCATCATCATTATGGTCCTGTTTGCAAACTCGGCAGCCACTAATGGCTCCAAATTAGCACTTTACTGTGGCCTCTTGATAGATTTCTCATGAGCCGGTCAACAGAACCGATTGATCGGCCGTCTTTAATTACCAACCAGCTGCCTGCAATCCTTCCTCTTCCTCCGCTTAGCTTTCTGAAAGCTTCTCAATCCTCCTTCGCTTTTCTCTTCCTCTTTCTCTGTCTTTTTGTAATTGGAAAACTTTTTTTTTTTTTTTTTTCCTGGTGGTATGGCTCCAGAGATTTTATTTTTTTCCTGGGAGGATAGAGGGTTTGATTTTGACAAAGTAACTCAATCATAGATTCATACTGTAGATGGGAACGAAAAGTTCAAGTGATGCCTGTAACTTGTCTATTCTTAAACGTCCTGCCAATTCGAATACATAATTTACTGGAGTTGAATATTTAAGTGCCTATTAGATAACTTGATTTGAAGTCTACGATATGATAAATGCTGAGCAAGCTAGTTTTAACGTACTTCAAGCGACCATTACAGGAGCGAATGCTGGAGAAATGCAAGAAGGTATTCATGAGGGTTTCATTAACATATTCCCTCCTGGTAGATAAGAGATGGAACTGGAGTTCATTAAAAAATAGTGCAAGAGTGTAATAAAACTGCAACAAAAAAAGGATGACAAATCAAGGTTGTGTGGTCCTTCAGTGCTGAGATGTGAATTCCAATAGTGCACTTTCAAGAAATGGCCAATAAAAATGGCCACCCCATGTCACTGGGGTGGTAACATCATTTTTTTGTACCTTTAATATGAATCAATTACTGGAAATGTGGGTATAGTAGTGAGCATTTAAAATGATTTAAGATACATATTTGGGCAATAATTGTCTTACAGAGCAAAGCTCGGAATATATGCTGTATGCATCTTTCTATGTAAAGATACTAAAGCTTACATTAAAAAAATAATAAATTCTTAGCCTGTGAATACCACCTAAGCGACAAGGGAGTGTACACCTTTTTTTTCTGAAAGTGAAAAGAGATAACGAAAGGAATGGTTTAGATGAGGCAATATGTGTGAGGCTTTCAATTTTGGTAGATAATTAAATAAAACTAGATAATTAAATAAATCTATGAAGTAAAAGAAAAGGCAGATGGATTTGTAATTAAACAAAGTAAGTAAAAGAAAATTGGCCCAATCAAACATACTTCCTGAAAGCCTGACAAGCTTTAAGCATCCTCAATTACCTGTGGGACTAAGATCTTAATACACACACATATATACACACCAGGAGAGAGAAAGAAAAAGAGAGAGAAAAAGAGAGAGAGAGAGAGAGAGAGAGAGATGCCCTCAGTGATCCCACAGTAATTTCACTGCAATTACACTTAAAAAGAAAATCCACTTTAGCCTTTCCAACACCTACTCCCTGGCCTGAAAAATCAGCAGAGAGTTTGAGTAACAGGGCATTGACATGGTCTTTCATCCAATAGCATGGAGTGGTGCAGAGGCTAATTTGAAGGACAATGGAAGAGAACATTAGTGGAGATTGAATTGAGAAACGGAGAAGTGAAGCAGTGGAGCAAGCCTAGCCATGTCTGGACCAACAATGCAGCCGCCTTATTCACCAACAGGTCCCATCACCTGCATGCTGAGCCATTATGATCTGTGATACATAGGTTGGGAATTGAGTGGTGGTACCACAGAGAGGGTGGGGGTGCTCGAAGGACCTGTCAAAGGATCTTACTTTTTTAGATTTATTCTTCTCTGTAAGTGATGGATTCTGCTCAGGGTAGCAGTGTACTGTATCTCAAGGATATGCAAGATACACAAGATAGTATAAGAATACACATTGGATAAGATGCCAATCCACTGCACTTACTGTACTTATTTATGCTGCTATAATTATTATAGAGCTGTCAGTCCACCCACCCACTGGCATGTTTTTGGTGTGTGATAGATAGACTAGTGTTTGAGTCACGAGTCCACGGAGGAACAGATAAATTTAACCGCTTAAACCTACAGGACTTGTTGAAGAGTACAGACTTACGTTGCTTATTCCTCCATTCATCTCAGTAAGCACTTTATCCGGGTCAGAGTTATGGAGGATCTGAAGCTTATGCCAAGAATACTGGGTGTAAATGTAGCAATCCACTCTAGATAGAAAGGCACGGCACCATGAACACCTAACAGGAATGTAGATTAGCAAAACCACTTGTATGTTTTAGGAGCAGGGAGGAAACTGACGAACATAAAGTATACTTATGCAGAAAGACCCAAGCTAAGGTTCGAACCAGTGACCCCTGAAGCTACAGTAGAAAACAGCAACAATATCCCTGGTTACGGCATAATCCTTACTAGATCCTGAAGAATATCCATTACATAGGGAATGTGAGGCTTAAAAAAGGAGACTGGAGACATATGTGGCTCAGTGGCCCAAATCAAAAAGCTCCCTTCAAGCGCTGTCATAAACACACCTGTTTACAGCAGACTGCATTCAGTAATAGGCACTCATATCCATTCTCCATCTCTCTCTCTCTCTCTCTCTCTCTCGCTCTCTCTCTCGCTCTCCATCTCTGTGGCTCTCTGAAACGGCTGGATATCTGAGATCTTAACCGGTTTACAAAGCTAGATTTCTCTATTTACTGGATTGCACCAGTTTGAATAACAGAAAGATGTAAAAGGCTGGCATTAAAAATAAACAAAACTACTGTAGAAGAATAAGCAGGTTATTTATCTTATGAAAGGAGCATTGCTAGGTATGGTGACGATATAATAAAAGTACTTCAAGCACTTGCAGGGAGAAGACAGGGAACCATCAAATGTGCCTGTTGTTTACTGAGTTAGGAGGAAAGGTCTGTGTTTATCCAGGAACCCTGAGCAAAATCCCTCCTTATCAGCAGAGGTCAACGTCTGCTAAACTCTACTTTGGTTTTCCAGTCAAATCCAGCTAGACTTCCTGCACACACCATATATTTTAACACTGACTTACTCATAGTCCAAACTGCTTTATCCTGTCTACAGGGTCGCAGGGGGCCTGGAGCCTATCCCTGGAGACTTCAGGCATGAGGTGGGGTACACCCTGGACAGGGTGCCAGCCCATCGCAGAGTGCACACACATACACACACTCATTCGCACACAACGAGCAATTTGGAAGCATCAATCAGCATAACTTAGATCTCTCTGGACTGTGGGAAGAAACTGTAGTACCCAGAGGAAAGCTGCCAAGCATGGGGAGAACATCCAAACTCTATGCACACAGACCGAGGCAGGAATCGAACAAGGTGCAAGGAGACAGTGCTAACCAAGAATCCACTGCACCACCATATTGTAACACATACAGTAAAACTTAATGTTCTTGCAAACTCTTGTCAGCTACCTAGTTCATGTAAGTTCTGAGTTTTGATGGTTCGTTGAGTTCATGTCTGCCTCGTTGATTATTCTGATTCATAACTTGCTTAACCTTAACGTTACCTCCTGGTCATATTGTCTCATTTTGACCTGTTTGATTCCATTGACTTTGTTAAACATATCTCCCACACATGGACCCCAAACTCTCCCTTCAAGCCTTGTCCTCTAAAGAATAAGACCTCAATTTAGCTGGTGGACATCTGTTGGATTTGTCTGCCTGTCTGTGATATAGAAATGAAAAATATCTTAATGAGCATGGCTTTTAATATGCTGATGATGTTCTGCCAGGTTGTTATGTACTTTAAATGGCAGAACACCTGCACACCAGAAGCTTATGTCACTCAAAAAGAAAAAGAAAAAAGATATGCTTGAATGAAGGTAGCTGAGGTCACATCACAAGGGCACTGGGCACAAAAAAAACCTTTTTGCAACATCTGGTTGAAGCTGATTAAAATATGAATGTGCACAGGTAGACAGCAGTCACCTTGTTAATTTACTTGTCCTCGATATTTGACAGTCATAAATGTGGGCAAGATTCAGATTTGCTTCTTTTAAGATGGAAAGCTAATTAACCACAATTCTGCATCATATGTCAGTGTAACACATTCATAGGAAAGCACTGGTTTCCAGGGGTCTTTTACATACTGTACATGCACTCACAGTTTTAATTTCAATTGGCTACTGTCACTGTGATTGACAGAGAAAGAGTATGCCATCCCTCCCACATACAGACCGTAGCCATTCACTGTTAACCCAAAAGTTGTTTAGGTGCAAACAGTTTGAGTAATTATAACTTAAAAAAAATAGTTTTAAGGCATCACTTAAACAGCATAAGAGGTAATCAGGGGATGGCTGGGCATGTTTGCTGGAGCTTGAAGAGAAAATTGTACCTTTTTCTAATAGAAAATTATCTACAGTAACATATAGTTTGGACTATGGCAATCGACAGCCGACTGCAGTAAAGACAATGGCATTTTCTCCCTAGAGAAAATGCCACACTGGTGGTAAAAAGTGTGAATATATCGTAATAATTCATGACGAGTTCTGAGGTAGGTCATTATTTTCTACAATCTAATTCTAACTGAGCGGTGGCTTAGTGGTTGACCCTGTCGCCTTGCACCTCCAGGGTCCGGGTTTGATATTCCGCCCTCGGGTCTGTGTGCATGTTCTCCCCGTGCTTGATGAGTTTCCTCTGTGTACTCTGGTTTCCACCCAGAGTCCAAAGACTCATCAGGCAGAGTAGGCTAATTCCTTTTGCCAAATTTTCCATAGTGTGTAAATTACCGTGTGAGCCTTTGTATGTGTGTGTGTGCCCTGCAATGAATTGGCAACCTGTCCAGGGTGTACCCTACCTCGTGCCCTAAGTCTACTGGGATAGGATCCAGGCCCCCCCATGACCCTGTATACAGGATAAGCATAGATGATAAGTGAGTGAGGAAGTGATTGGGGAATTCTTATTGTTATAGCTATAGTTTACTTTTTAAGTTGGTAACAATATTTCCTTTTTTTATTTCGTTTTTCAATAAAATAAGTTTTGAAAAAGTATTGCATTGTGTGGCCATTCAAACAAGAAAAGCCAACTGAATTTGCATGCATTTGAAATTTTCCTATCCTAATTAATGTATTACAAATACGACTTTTAGTGTAATTTGTTTAATTTATTGTGATGATTTCATGTTAATATTAATGCTACTTTTTTTTTTTTTTTCTACTGTTGGTTACTTATACTATTTGTGTAAGCCCAGATAACATATAAGAGTTTGAGCTGGGTTTTCACAGACATGGTCACAATTAAGGCCATCACTTCCCTCACATGGGTAAAGTACAAATAATTTGCCTGGGTTTAAATAGGCTGCTGTTGTACCCTTGCGACTCTAACACACAATGTCCCAAAGATGGAGTGCATGCTTTCATTTTTTTTTTTTCTGTCCCACTCAGAAGCTTCCTGGAATAAAATTTTTAAATACGATTTTCTCACTTTTCACTTTTTAAGGTTTAACTGAAATTTCAAGTATTTGAACTTCCCGCATGATTGTGACACATCCAACAGACAAGCAAAGGAAAGCATGCAATTTTTAGAAATATTAATACTTTTTCCTACAGTACAGTACATGAAACGTTTCTCCAGGACGCCATCCATGTAAGAAACATTTCATGTGAATTTCTGGAGGTATCCAAAACAATGTTAAATGGTTGCCATGGCACTACTAGCCTTCTTTATTAAAATCCAATTAAAACATTAAAAAAAACAATAATAATACACTGCAGTCAAAATAGTTCTAGGCTTACTTGACTCATGGCCAACAAAACTTTAAATGAAGTATCATGTGTTTTAGGGCACAATCGAGCTTGATTACATTCCTTTGTTCCTCCTAATAAACTTCCAACCAGGCATCTGATTTTGGAATGATCCAGAGATGTGTCCTATGTCTCTGTGTTTGCAATTAAAAGTTAATAATCTTCATGCCTTGAGACTGTTTATCAAATGACGGAGAAGATCGCACTGAGGACTTGGAGTGCTCTTCAACTCGAGGAGGCTACATTTCGAACTGTTTATTCCACCCGCAAGGACCCTTGATCTTTTCATAGTCATACATCCTAATGAATAATTTACACAGCAGCAGCAAATGAAAAAAAAAAAAAAACTGCTGAGGTAGACTTAGCCCTCGCGTTCTGTTAGAAGTTAATTTCTGGAAAGGCAAACGTTTAATGAGCAATTTTCAAGCTTAAATTATCAGAGAATACCTGGGAACGCATTACGGCTTGTGGAAACTGATGGCATGGCTTATATGTAGCCTTTCATCTGGGACTACGTCAAAACCGCAATACCGCTATACTGGGGAAGCTGTTAGTGGGGAAATAAAAAAAAAAATAGTAAATGAGTTGAAAGGTTTCATCTGAAGAGGAAGTTCTTTAAAGAGCTGTACAAACGTCAATTAGTTGAAATCAATTAAGTTTTAATCGTGGTCCTCATGAGACGGAAGTGCAAGAATGTAACCCTGCATGAATAGTACTATGTGTCTGTGTATTTGTTTCTCAAATCTTATGAAGCTTATCTATCCTCAGTTCACCATCTGTCACACTCAGGTAAGGCCAGCAAGACCCTCGAGAGCCAGCTGAGAAAGCTGTCTTGTAAGAAGGAGTATAATTAGCCTCAAGGGCACGACAGACACCCCAGATGAACCACTTACTCCGGCACTTCGTCCCTAATACAAGAGAGAAGAAGCCACTAGAGGTCACACAAAGTCCCAGAATCGAGTTAAAATATGGAGCCAAGTTCACAGATCACCATACAAAGGCTTTTTTAACTTCACATTGCCGTCATGGCCGGAGACGTTGATAAAGTGCTGCACAGGAGGAGGACTGCAGCTTTTAATGCAGTGTATAGCTCAAAAAGAATTCCATGTCAACCTTCCGTCTCAGGTCAAAAAAGTAATATAAAAATCCTCTATTCATCATAATTCTATATGTTTTTTTGAAAGGAAAAATAAGACAAATGACTGAAAAAAAAATAGGTTCCTTTTTACTTTCTTGTCAAACACAAAAAGCTGAATCATCCAAACATTAATCCTTTAAAAAAAAAAAGTTCAAACGTACGTGGTGAAAAGTCAGCAAGAATCTTCTACTCTCGTGTCCCAGTTTCTGTAAGACAGACTCACTGTATATCCCACAAAGGTAGCGTTTTTATATCCCAAACTTAGCGACGTGTGATCAGGTATAAAAGCAGTGGCTGGAAGTGTGCCCTGCGCTGTCTGAATTGGCAGATCGCACTCTCTGGTAGGTCCGCAGCCAAGCGTGTGAGCGACAGCACTGTTATGGAGTGGAATTGGGAAGGCTGAGGTGTTTCTCCAGCTGTCAAGTAGGATGCGGCGCAGAGGAGCGGCCGAGTTCCTGCTCCTGTCATCAGTACGCCTCAGACCGGGCCATAACAGACAGCCTGGTGATGGCTGTGATCCCACGCTTGCATATATTACTGCCCAGATTAGGAGTGATAGTCACATACAGCATTGCAGTTCTTCAGAGAATAAAGGGCATGAGGGAAAATGGCTAAATGTGAAAGAAAACCTTAAAAATTTATACACATTTTAGATAATAGGGTTCCAGGGCATCCGGTGCTTGGACACTTAACACTTAACAATCACAACTACAACTACTACTACCAGTAGTACTTACTCACTCATCGTTTATACCACTTTATTCTGTGTACAGGGTACACCCTGGATGGAGTGCCAATCCATCTCAGGGCACACACACTTATTGACACACTACAGGCAATTAGCCTAATCTGCATGTCTTTGCACTGTGGGAGGAAACCGGAGTACCCCGAGGAAACCCACCAAACACAGGGATAACATACAAACTCCACGCACACAGACCTGAGGTGAGAATTGAACCCGGAACTTGGAAGAGCATGGCAACAATGTTCACCGCTTAGCCACTGTGCTGCCTACTACTACTACTTTTAATAATAAGAAGAATAAGAATAATACTCTTCTTCCTATTCCTCCCTCTCCATCTAGTACTACCACTACTAGTATGACTACTACTTTTGAAAAATTAATCGGAAGTCTTGGTGTTACTTTTGACCAGGGACTGATTTTAGATCAGTGTCTGCCTCATTCTTGTTTTAATCACCTGAGAAACAATCCTAAACTTAGATCTGTGGTATCTCAGACTGAGTTGAAGATGATTATCCATGCTGTTATTCCATCACGGTTAGATTACTATAATTCGCTCTTCACTTGTCTAAAAAACGTATCATTGGATCTTTGTTCAAATGGTACAATGGTAAGCTTTTCACTCTCACTCTCACTCTCACTCACTCATCTTCTATACCGCTTCATCCTGTATTCAGGGTCGCGGACCATGTATTTGAATTTCTTTCAAATTAAAGTTAATATTTGAATAATTAAATATACAGTAGGGCATTTGCGTGGTCAGGCTTCTGTGTACATCAAAGAATTACTTTGGCCGTATGTTACAAGTAGATCTCTGAGATCCTCGGATAAGGGTTTACTGAGTATTCCTCGTTCCAGACTGAAAAAACAGAGGAGACTGTGCTTTTGAAGTTGTTGCGCCCACGCTTTGGAACGCTTCGCCACTGGCCTTAAAATCTGTTGATTCCGTGGACTCTTAAAAAAAAAAAAAAAAACATCTCAAGACTCTTGTCTTCATACAGAGTTGTAACCAGTGCTCTTCTAGCTCATGAACAGTTTTTACTAACTCGCTCACTCACTCATCATCTATACCATGTTATCCTTCATACAGGGTCATGGGGGCCTGTAGCCTATTCCAGGAAACTTAGAGCACAAGGCGGGGTACACCCTAGACAGGGTGCCAATCCATCACATCGAACACACACTACAAGTAATTTGGTAACACCGTCTAGATGCATGTCTTTGTACTGTGGGAGGAAACCAGAGTACTGGGAGGAAACACTCCAAGCACGGGGAGAACATGCAAACTCCATGCACACAGACCCAAGGCGGGAATCAAACCCAGACCCTGGTGGTGCAAGGCAACAGCACTACCCACTAAGCCACTGTGCCGCCTATGTCTTGTTGATTTGTTAAATTTTTGGTGCATTTTGATTGTAATTTAAAACCCAGTATGGTTTAAATAGGCGCAGTTCAGTCTCTGTTAGTGATGGCCCAATATGAAAGAAAGATAGCCCAAATGTCTGTTTTACAAAGTGTTCTCTTACAATAATGCAATGAAATACATTGGCAATAACTCAATATGTCTCTGTGACTTAAAACACTGAATTTCAAACTCCACACTCATAAACATACAGGAGCTATAACCTAATCACCCAGTTTATTCATAAAACCCTTGGCTTATTGTCCATAAACAAGATTTTCTATCTGATCAAACCTTTTAATTCATTTGCAATAGTACCTGGTTTTTGCTTTATGACCTTGACTATTTATGTTGAATGAAGCAAATCACAAGCATGTTTGACTTTTTCTTCCTGGTGATAATCCAAAAACATCTTCAAGCATGTTCTCCCCGTGCTTGGTGGCTTTCCCCAAGGTTCTCTGATTTTCTCCCAAAAACATGCAGTTTAGGCTTATTGTCTTTTCCAAATTGTCCGTAGTGTGTAAATGCACGTGTGAATGTTGACCGGAGGTCTTACCACGGTTGTAGAAAATAGAAAAAATACAAGGGTCACCATTGGCCTCCATGGTGCCTGGTTGGACTACAGAGGTCCGTAGATAGATAGACAAGTTTGAGGTTAAGAAAAAAATAAATCTAAGCATGTATATCATTCCTTTTTCAAATTATTACCTCCAGCATGCAGCGCCGAGGGAGAACAGTTGGTCTATAGTCTATGAAGGGTGAGACTGGTCTGCTTTAGACTGTAATAAGGCATCTATAATTACATATTCATACTCATTTACAGAAGAGAGCAGAAGCGAGCCACCATGGAATGTAATTTGTCTTCCCTCCTTCCTTCTCCCCCACGGCCACCTCCTCTGCCTCATAGATCATTAGTTTCACTTTTTATTAAAAGAGATCAATAAGGCGGATCGCATTGTGGTGGCCGAGCCTAAAGCCTTTCTCTCCCTCCCTATCTGTCTCATTCATCTCTTTCTTTCTCTTTCACGTTTTTTTCCCTTCTTTTTGCGTTTCTTGCTTACCGATCTACATGCCTCCCCAGGCCTGGCCTGGTGGGAAAGATAAGTGTGTGTGAGGTGTTAGGAAGGTGATAAACCCTCCAGGTAGCTGATTTGAGCATGAACATAGATAACTGCAGCAGCTGCCCAATAACGCAGAAACAGCAACATTGTATAATAAGCCAATAAAGTTTAATTAAGACTCGATGACCTCTCTGGTTTAATAATGGAGATGGTAGGATTTGCAGCAGAAAATTAAAACTGAGGACTTATGGCACCAGCAGGGCAACATCGGTCAGAGAAAAATCTATTTTTATTATTATAATTATTATTTTTGTATTGGATGTTATTATCTTTCTAGTGGCATCACTACTCGGGTGAGTTTTAGACCTTCTCTGCAAAATAACTTTCTATCCTCACTAATGAATTCTCAGGTAAATATAAGATGTGCTGTAAAACTTGGTAAAATTTAGTAATATGCAATAGTATACCATCATTACGTGCGTGGACATTTTTAGGTAATATCTACAACAGACCTCTTTAGGAGATATACATAACTATTATGACTGAGATGACTGGCATGTGAGTTATCCTTTTAGTTTTAATTTAGAAAACAACCTATATGTTGACAGCTGTTTCTCTGAGGACTTGACTTGGCCGCAGTTGCTCGATAGTTCAGGACTGAAATTTCCTACAAGTCTACCTGAGCCTCCAATAACTACCTGGACTCCATATTAACATCAATTAACATCAACTGTTATA
>JAQMYL010000037.1:6802916-6827276 GCA_030014365.1 Clarias pachynema
AAATGAGGATGGGTTCCCTGTTGAGTCCGGTTCCTCTCAAGGTTTCTTCCTATTACCATCTCAGGGAGTTTTTCCCTGCCACTGTCGCCCTCGGGTTGCTCATCAGGGACTATCTGACCATTTTGATTCATACACATTCACATTCTATACAAACTTAAATAGTGACACAGTGACGTAATGGTTAGCCCTGTTGCCTGGCACCTCCAGGGTCGAGGATTTGATTCTTTACGTGCTTGGTGGGATTCCACCGGATACTTTGGTTTCCTCCCACAGTCCAAAGGCAGACATTCCCAAGTTATCTGTAATGTGTCTGTATGTGCCCTGAAATGGATTGGCACTCTGTCCAGGGTGTATGACGCCTCAAACCCAAAGTTTCCAGGGATAGGCTCCAGCCTCCCCCCAACCCTACCCCACACCCCTATTTGTTATGAAGAGACACAACTTTCCCTATATGGTGTCACTGATCAGAGCTTCAGATAAACACAAAATATTTAGGAGCTAAATTAAATTTTTGGGAGGCATAATGTAACCCTTTTAAAAATATAACCTGTCGAACTCATGCATCCATACATGGGTATAAGAAACGTATTTATCTGTAACTTACGATATTTGCTAGCATGATCTGATAATGATGACTGACTATTGACTTAGTCCAACTAGGTGACTTCCAACAATATAGAGGGCATCAGTTGTAGAGAAGTAAGGAACAAGGTTTGGTTGGGCAGGGAGTGAAAAAAAAGTGATTTTTTCATTTGGCTGTTTAATTTCCTTGTCAGTTGTCGATGTTCCATGACTAATGTTAGCTAATTTTTGCAACATCTGTCAAGATTAAGAATAGAAAATACTTATCTACGTTGATAAATCTAAAACTGACCAGAAGATATTACCAAATGTTAAACTAATTTTTTATGTTGCTTTGCAGATAAATTCCCCAACTTCTTATTGCCATTTGCATCCATTCACTACGGACAGAGAACGTAGCGTACAAGAGTGATACACGTGATAGTACTGATACTCATGATTGAATGCATGATGCATTGCATTATTGAATGCTGCCATGCTGTACTACTGTTGGGCAGGCAGACAAAGAGGAGGCAGAGGAGAGAGTCTATCACAGGATTAAAGATCGATGCATGCCTTTTTGATTTTTCTTTAGCAGGACGGTCACCACTGGCGACTGTCTGGAGAAAAAGTTTGCAGGCACATCTGCAGGGATTTCAGTTTCTACCTCGAGCCCTGATCACTGATGCAAATTTTGCATCATCGATTACGTGAACAACTCTAAATATCACCCACTGTTTTAAATAGTACTTATTTCCATACTTGTCTTTGCATAAGTGTTTGCATAAGTTTGTGTAAGCTTGTGTTAGAACTCACCCAAAACTGTGAGTCGAGCAGGTCGAGACCTCATGGCAGCCTGGATAGCCTGGCACTCAAACACAGCATCGTCTGCTAGCTCAACCCTTTGGATCCTCAGGTGGTGTTCCCCGGAACTGTGATCACCAATTACAGTGTAGCGAGGATAACCTGGAGCCACAAAACAACACAATTTTTAAAAATGTATATTAATTTATAATATTAAATGAGAATTAATGTCATTAACAGAATCAAAACGTCAATTTGACATCACTTTTACACAATTGCATGGTTATTTTTCTTCTTCACAACAATCCCTTTTCTACAGTACCTATCAGGTAGGACTCTTGATCAACCCGCTTCTCAAATTTACTGCTTTAACGCACATTTAATGAGGGATATCTTTGAGAACTTTGCCATTCTGCAGCATAACATTTTAGAAAGCTTGAAAACTGACAGCTTCTTTGCAGAAACTCTCACTCAGGTGAGACTTAGACACCAGAAATAAGTACACTCATGTCGTTACACATCAGATCAGTCTTACACTTTTAACATTTCTTGATTTAAGCCGTGTGACAATGCATAAAGGGTCAATTTAAGGCTGTGGATATCTTCTTGTACATCCTTTATAGAATGCCAAAATTTATATAGAACTGCAAGCACATCACTGTGTTCACTGCAAATTCATGTTATGATCATAAGAAGTACAATTTATTATACAAAACTAAATTCTCAAAGTGTATTGGTCATAAAGTGTAGATAAATCTTTGATAACAATATGATTAATCTCTGACAATATGTTCAGCTGTAATGCAAATCACAAGTTCTAAAACATTGTACAGTACTTATTAAACGATTATCGAAGATCTCTAAGTTATCAACGGTATGAGTATTGTTTTATGCCCCTGTAAAGCACTAAAGTCAGAGTTTACAGTGTCTTCTGAGTTGACTATGCATGAGATGTTCTTATGAAACTTATAAAACCTTCTCTGCATTTATTCTGTCTTGAAATTACAGTCCTAAGTAGAGTCATGCGCTCATCAGTCTTCCTGTAGAGGAAGACGTTTCGCAGTTTAATAATGTATTAAGCGAGAAGAGACTGCATTACAACAGCAAACAATCTTATATAAGAATCAGATACGCTTTTAAAAGACTTTGGCTCACTATCACTTCCCTCACAATTTGCATGGGGAGCGATGAAAGACATTTGCTCATCTATTGAAGGGGAAAAAAAGTCAGATGAGGACACTTTTCATTGTGGAGTGTTCAAGGCACGATTCACAGCCCTCTCGATATGAGTGACTTCCACAGCTCTCACGAGGATAATTTCTCCCTAATTATTGCAGACGTCTGAATTTAGATGAGATTGGCTTTTTAGGAACGCTTCTATAAAGCTTTCACTGCTTAGCAGCAACCGTCCTTTTCCAAGACCCAGTGATGACTAATTACTGAATGGAGGCCAGCTTTTAAAATGATCTCACCCTGGTTTTCTATAGGACTTATTTAATTCTCAAGAGAATCCAGAGGTGTGGTAAGGTTTAGCAAAATTTACAACTAATGTTCTAATCTGTCCTTTTGTATTTACCATGTGGATTTGTTGTCAATGGATGCTTGGAGGTAGAATATTGATTTTGCTTGCACTGTCCACTGATGTGAGTCAGCAAGGGACACTTCCTGCTGCCTGGGATCCTATTGCACTTTCATGTTGAACTTCCAAAACATGCAGGTCCCCAAATGACCACTGGCTCCAAAAGTGAGTCGATCAACAAAGAGCTTCATGTTATTTCATATTAACTTTACAACAGAGAAAAACATGTTTGCAGCTTCGCAGGAGCTGCAAAAAGGGTTTCATCTCCATTCGTCTCCGGGCTAGATTTCCCATTCATGACAACCATTGTTAACTCAGCAGTTAAAATTAACTCAGCTATAAAAAATATGCATAGTTGGGCCGTGGCCTATTTGAGTGACATTTGTTTTGAATGGGTCGACCTGTTTACTAACTGCTATGCATCAATTTAGCCAACCAGGAATTGCTGTAGTTTGGACATCATGTAGGGTATGGATGATGGAGTGCAATCAAATAGAAGGTAACATTGGCATACTGTATAAATTAACCTTAGCCACCTTTTAGCCAAAGAGGCATGTTTCAAGCAACTGCCAGGCTCCGTTTGTTTCACACATTTATGGATTAACCAGGGTTCTGGCAAAATCAGCTCCTGCGAAGGTGGCAACCAGAGCTCCAATGGTTCAAAAGTGCTCTTTGGAAAAACTATAGGTGATGTCACAAAAGGTTTGTCCAGTACATATACAGTGTATGCTTAGACCACACCATCCATGGATCCATTCTATTTGAGATCAGGAACAGGTAGTTTGTTGGTTATCATATCGGAAAAATAACATGGATGAGCCAGTAATAAATCATTGTGGTGTATTTTATCTATCTGTCTTACTTCTGTTGTTGATACAATCAAGGCCCATTTAGATCATGTCTGCATGTCTTTCATGGTTGGTATTTACTCATTTCCCATGAATAAGCTCTTTTTTTTTTCTGGTCAGAGCTAAGATGAACCATAGTCTATAGAATGCAGAGGTAGGAATGCAATCCAAGTCATCTTGGCAAAGCACAAGTACACACCCCTGGAGTTGCGCTACCCATTCCCACTCTAACTGGACGTACTGTATATATGGGGTCAGTTCAACACTCTGGCTCTTTACTGTGTATCCTACCATTGCATTCAAACCAGGCTTTGGATGTAATGACTTTTAACTCCTTGAGCCTGAAAATTGTGGCTGTTGTGCCACAAACACCAATTGTTGCCCTTTGACTCATTAAATCCAATTCAATATTAATAGACCATTAAATACCCATTGTTTTCCGCATGGTGGGGGAGAGGAGTAGCCAATTATGTTACCGTGTGTTTTATCTGCCCACATATAGCTTTTAATCTTTCTCAGTGAGTGGGATGATGCCAGAGGAACAGAACGGCCGAAACATTTAATGATCCATCAAAAAAGCTAATGCTCGCATAACCACACTGTTATCAGTGGGGATTTACAACAACATGATTTATACACACTTTTGGGCTTAATGTAACTGATGGCATCTCATACTAGTCAAGAAGTCTCTAAAAGATGTTAGACCAGTCACAAAGTATGTATTTCTTAATTTCTGTACTTACAACTGTGTATTTAGAAACCTAGATACACCAGGTAGCTGTAGCCGACACTTCAAACATCAAGTAGATGTAGCTGACACTTCAAACCAGTCAAGTTTCCCCAGGTATTCATGGCTAGTCAAAGGAGCTGAAACCCCCTAAATAACATTAATGGCCACTGACTCAGCTCGATACTCTGGTTTATTCTCCTGCCAAGGAATTGATGGATTTCCCGAAGCATCTATTAACACTTAACGTCCAGCTGCAAATCTTAAGGACTTCCTTTATCAGTCAGGAAAAGAGTGTGTAATTTAGTTCTGCAATAACTTCCAATGCATTATGGACTAAAGGTCATTTGCAATACCATCAGCATAGATGGACGTTAAGAAGACTTACTCCATCCATCATGCAAACGTACAGCATGACCTCCAAAAAGCACATGGTTTGACCCTGCCAGCTTTTGGCAGCAATCATGAATACTAAATACTAAATCATAAAACCTAACCTTGACATGACCTTAATCACTTCTTAACATGTAACCAAACTCATCTGCAATTTCTTCATTTCTGGAAATGAACAGAAATGCATAAATGTTTGTTAATTTTTTAAAGACATGTGCCTGTTGCACAAGCTGCTCTATAATAGTCTATTCCGAATGTAAATGCCAGCTATAAATTGAGTATAACAAATACAGTATTACAAATGAACAGCTGCATCAACTGACAGTTTCGACCTAACCTTTTTATCCTTAATAAACAAAATCATTGTATATAATTACTAGACATGCAACACATAAGCAGGACAGGTTATACGACTATAAATATGCTGCTTTTATTTCAGACACCACAGCAACGTTCAGAATATTTTTTGTTGTTGCTGTGTTTTTTTTAAATTCATTATTCTTTTTATTCCGGTATATTATTTGCAAGAGAGCTCAAACAGGAGAGTAAAAAAGGGTATAAGAGTATAAAAGGCTAATGAGCTGCTGTTTAAGAGCAAAACCAAACCACAATGTGGAACATACACTGGCTTGAGAGCATTTTTTTGATTGAACACTAGCGGACTAGTACAGGGTAAGCCATCAAAGGTTTTTTCTTTTTCTTTTTTTGATCAACTATAAAATTAAAATTAATTGGAAACCAAATATTTTTTGGAAACTTTTTTTTTTCTTCTAAATATACTGTACTGTCCAAAAGTTTTAGGCACCCTGTGTTGTTTAGTACACAGTCTGTTATAGATTCTTTACAGTATTTTAGGACTTTATTATTGAGTTAGTACACAAAACATTTCTGATCATTCAAACATTCAAAGTATAATATTAATTAAAATATTTGTATGCCAGAAAAAAAGCTGCCTATTATACCATTTGTTTTTTTAGATTTTCAATGCTGGGTGCAACAGTCAAAGTCCTCAGAAGAACTGTCCATGGTCCTGCAGGGTGCTCAGTAAAACTTAGTAGCTAATTCCCTTATAAAACTGCACAAAATGTTCCTGAGACTAAAGGATCCTCAAAGGGTTGTAACACCACATCTTGACTGTGTTTCATTAATTACTGTTTACTGGGCTTTCTTTCTTTCTTTTCTTTCTTTCTTTGATTTCTTTTTATTTCCTTTCTTTCTTTTTTTAAATAATTTTTTAAAGGCATCTTTCCTCTACAGCGTTTATTTTCATGTGTCTTTTGCACAGTACTGTAGAATCCTATTTGTGTCCATAACACTAAATGGATCAGGTAAAGTCTATTTGGCATGAGGTCTCTCTATCAATCCCACGAAATCATCTCCCTCTCAATGAATTGTGCATACATTCCTGAGCAACCTAAGAGCGTCGTGGATCAACGAGAGGAATAAAACAACACATCCATTGATCACAATGAGTCCTGAAGACAGTATATGTCACTGAACACAAACAATGCAAAATAGCCCCCATTAGAGCTAATGGATCCATCAGACCAGGAATGGATGAGACTTTATAGCCGATCAATGATGAGGGAAGTGGAGACGGGCATCAGTGATTAATGGTTGCTTGGGTGAGCGAGTGTATCTTCCTAAAGCCTTTCCAAGAGCAAACACAAGAGAACGAGAAAGAAAGGAAGACGGAAGAGGTGTTGATCAGCTGCATGATGGCAGATCATAGCAGGGTTATGGATCCTGATTGAATGCTATGTGAAAGAGAAGGAGACATTACGCATCAGTTGTTCCAAATGAGGCAAACAATTAGAAGGAATGTATGAAACCATGATGTGAATTCAATCAGTTCAAATAAGACCAGACGCCATGGGAAATATTGTCATATTTCGAAATATTCTTCATCCATACAAATAAACAATTTGCAGTTAGCACTGTCGCCTCACACCTCCAGAGGCAGGGGTTCGATTCCTGGCCCAGGTTTATGTGCATGATGTTTGCATGTTCTCTCCATGCTTGGTGGGTTTCCTCTGGGTACTACGGTTTCCTTCTACAGTCCAAAGACATGAAGATTAGGCTAATTGGAATTCTTGAATTGCCCATTGTGTGTGTGTATGCTTGTGCCCCTTCCTGGGTATACCTCGCCTCGTGCCCTAACTGTCCTTGGAAAGGGTTCAGGTCCCCCCCGCGACCCTGTGCACGGGATAAAGCTGTATAGACGATGACTGAGTAACTTTTTTCGGAGGAAACACTACATAAACCCAGTCGGGCATTGCTCAAGCCTAATGGTTTCTTTGTTTCTGGGTTGTTGATAGATATTAGAGTTTAGCTCTCAGATCTGATATCATGACCAGGTGCCATTGTAAGTCAGTGCAAGTCAGTGAAATACAAAAGGAGGTAATGAAGAAAAGTATTAGACTGATAAAAATCAATCCTCCCATTTTTCTCCCGTATCTTCAAGTGGATCAGAAGTAATTTCTCTCATTTTAATCACTGCTCTTCTGCTCCGGTTTACTAGGCCCCGGGGAGAGAGTGCACCTGCACCTCGAAGAGCGGATTCAGATATCTATTGTGCTGTACAAGGTGTCACGCTTATGTTAATACAGACAGCTGCTCATCTCCTGCCAGAAGTCGTAGATGTGTTATTTTTTTATTGATAAGGTTGGCACTCATTGATGTAGGCAGTGGTGTTAAAAAGAGCAGCTGTGGTGTGATATTTCTTTAAGTGCAAAGCTCGTCAATGCTTAATGCTTTGCTTTTAAACTGGAGCTCTTAGCATTTTGTCGAAAGAAAAAAAGAATCATACATGATCATAAGCCATCATTAAATTCGTCACGGATTTGTGTGCAAGTCTGCCATCGATCCATATTTTTAAAAAAAAAAAAGAAAAAAAAGCAAATTTTCCCATCTTCCAACACTTTGAAATCGACACAGATGTCCCATTAGGCTTTGTTCTCACTCTCCGCTCATTAACGTGAGTACCGTTTTGTCCCCATTCCTTAACCACACACTTGTCCCTCTTGTTTACAGACTACGACTGGTTCCTCAAGAGCGGAAGGAATTTGTTGGGACACAGCCACCCGCACAGGTTTAATTAGAGTGCAGTATCAGCAGTGAGATGGCACTGGCATGACCACAGAAGGTCAGAGGAGACAAGACCCGAGATCTTCAACTGAATATATATTTAATAGAAAAATCTGGGCCACAGCTTAGTGGATGCTCAATGGACTGAGTTAAAGCTCCAGGCTTTTGAACATGGCTTTTTTTATTATTATTTTTATTACTATTTTTAACAAATATATATTTGGATTCTATTCTGTTCAAAGCTTTCCTTTTTGTTGAAAACTGGTCAGATTCATTAATATTGCAAATAAAAAGCCCAATTTGCATATAATTTGATATAATCTTGCGGGTGATATACAAAGGATTATTTTTGAAATGGCATCGCTTTCAGAAAAACAATGATTTTGCAAAAAATACAGCACAGTTTGGGCCTCTGGGAGATCCAGAAGATCTGCGGGATAACAAAGTAGTGCAATGTCATTTAAAAGTGATGAGGCTTACAAAAAATCACTGTTCGATACGGATGTAAAGTAAACAAGCATGCGTCCTGATTTTAACGTATATGCAAATAAAAACCTTTTCACTGCATCTCATTAAATACTATTGGCATCAAACTCCAGAGGCCAAGACGCGACGCAAATATCTAATGTGAAAGTGAGTTTATGACAGTCATGCTAATTTATGGGCTTTTTTATTCTACACTAAAACCTGCTGATGCTATCCAAATCTAGAAACCTTGACTCTGCTCGACGTGAACATGGAGGAACACCTCAAATCTTCAGTCATCATTACATCTTGGCAAAGGATGGATCTGTGGTGGAGTCTATCCTCAGAACACTGGGTGTAAGTCAGGACCTACTTACTGCATGCCTAAATACACCTTTGATGGGTTGACAGTCCTTCGCAGGTCAAAAACATTTGCACACTCATGGATCCAAATACTGTTAAGTGCTTGGGAGGTCGGAGGAAATCAACCTACCCCATAGGAAAAAAACAGGCAGGTTTACTGTACAGAGATAAGTTGCATAACTATAAGGCTTTTTTAACTTATATGAAAGACATAATTCTCTGTGGATCTTGTTAGTAAGGCATTTTTGTAAGTGTTATAAAGCTTAAAACATGTTTTCGCCCACACACACAGACACACAGACACACACACACACACCTTTAATAAATTAGAACCTGTAGACATGTCAGAAAAAATGGACTTGCTGAATTTATGAATATGCATGAATATGCATGAATAACAGAGAGCTGAATGATCCTGAGGGATTAAAAGGTTGCAGAGATCACAATTCAATAAATGTTATGCAAAATTAAACAATTAGACTGATTTAATAGTCCTGCAATTTGAAAGTAGCAATTTGCAAATGAGTAGACACACGTCAAAAGATAGCAGCTAACTAAAAGTACTTCTCACAGATTAGAAATTTGATCGTACAGCACAAAGGGAGATTTAAAAAGAATTCATTCATCTTCTGTTCTGCTTATCCCATCTACAGGGCCACAGGAAGCCTGAAGCCTATCCAAGGAGATTTATGGCACAAGGCAGGGTACACCCTTGACAGGTGACAATCCACAGCTGGCCAAACACACATACGCACACCCCATGGGTAATTTGGGAACACCAATTAACCTTATCTGCATGTCTTTGTACTGTTGGAGGAAACCTGTGTACCCGGAGGAAACCCACAAGAACGGGGAGAACATGCAAACTCGGACCCTCGACCCTGGAGGTTTGAGGCCACAGCGTTACCCCCTACACCACTGTGCCACCATTTAAAGAGAATATCAATAATAACAATATTTATGATGAGTAATTAATTGGTGTGCACTTATTAATGAATAAATTACACATAATCCAAATGCAATTGTGTATAAATGTTCATCAAATTATTTGTTCAACAGAATAAAAGTGATTTAGTCCCTCAAATCAAGCTTTTAGCTTTTTCTTAAGTTTTATTTTGGCATTTGACTGACACTGATGTGGTTTTGATGTGGTTTTTAAACTACTGAAAACATCTTGTTAGTTTTGCCACAAGTTTCTTTCCCCATCAGAAACTGCCACAAAAAAGTAACTTTATAATTAAATGCCAAGCTTTAACGTCCTCAAGCTTGCAGCCAAAAAAGTTTACAAAAGATACTGGATCTGATGCTGATGCTAGAGACGGTCCAAAGCTGTGGGATCTCATGGATTTCAGCAAAAACTTCACGGAAAGTGGGTAGTTGTCTGTGGGTGGAAGCAGGCGATCAGATGTGAAACATAAGGGACAAAGAAAAGTCTGTTCATTAAGATGAGCACACACTGTCAGGAGCATGTATGGTCAGAAAGTGCTTTATTAGTCAGGGTCATGATGGTGTGGTTACAGATTTGTATATATTTCAAGAAATATGTCAAAATTTTGATTGTAAGTGTGGGGTGCAAACAAGTATAACTCCAGGATGGGATTGGTACAAATTTTTTTTTTAGCAAAAATGGTCTAGATTGATCAACGTGTCAAAGTTTTTGCAGGATTGATCAAACTTTGTTTTGGAGTAGGTGGGGCATGTGGAATTGATTACATTTGTTAAAGTGGGTTTGATTAAACAAACTTTTTGGTGGAAAAGGAAGAATTGACCAAACTTCCTGTGGAGGTGAGTAGGATTGATTAAGCTTTCTGGGAGAACAGACTGGGTGGATCAAACCTTCTGTCAGAGCAGACTGGACTGAAGTGATAAAACTTTCTATGAAGTGTGTGGGATTGATAAAACTTTGGGGAAGTTTGTGGGATTGATCAAACATTTTGTGGAAAAGGGTTGGATTGGTTATAACTTTTGAGCAGATATAAAAAGTTAATGAACTTTTTGTGGAAGCACATGCGATTGATTAAACTTCTTGTGGAAGTGCGTGGGATTGGTCAAACTTTTAGTGGGAGTGGATGGGAATCATCAAACTTCTTCTGGGAGTAGACTGATTGATGATTATTTCTGTAAGAATTAAGTTCTACCTTTATTCATCATATATACATTACTGCATAGTGAAATTCTTTATTTTTTGCATATCCCAGTTTTGTTAGTAGGCTGGTGTCAGAGTACAGGTTAACCATTATACGGCACCCCTGACACAGACACGGTTAAGGGCTTGCTCAAGGGCCCAACAGCATCCAGCGGAGCTGGGGCTCAAACTCTCAACCTTCCCATCAGTAACTCAGAGCCTTAACACACTCAGCCACCACTGTCCCCTCGTCCATTCCAGAGTGGAATGTCTTGATCAAACTTCTTGTGGAAGCCTATGGGATTAAATAAACTTTCCATGGGATTTTATGGGATTGATCACACTTTCTGTGGGAGAACATTAGATTGATCAGACTTTCTGTGGGAATGCAAAGGCTTGATCAAACTTTCCATGGAATTTCATGGGATTGATCATACTTTCAGTGGGAGTGTTTGGGATTCATTGAGCCTCCTATGGAAGAGTGGAATGGATTTCCTTGTGTAAGAGTGGAATGGATTGATCAAACTATTTGTGAAAGCCTGTGGGATTAATCAAACTTTCCGTGGGATTTCATGGGATTAATCAGACAAACTGTGGGAGTCGGTAGGGTGATCAAAATGATCTGTGGGAATGCATAGGACTGATCAAACTTCCGAGGGAATTTCATGAGACTGACCTAACATTTAGTGGGAGTGATCAAACTTTCTGCGGGAATCTGTGGGATTTATCAAACATTCTGTGAGAAATTTGCAGCACTAATTTAACATTCTGTGGCAATCTGCAGGATTGATCAAACTTTCTGTGGGAATGTGTGGGGTTGATCTAACTTTCAGTGGGAGTGGTTGGCATTCATTAAACTTTCTGTGGGAGCAGACTGGATTGATGATACTTTCTGTACTTTCTATGGGAGTGGAATGGATTGATCAAACTTCTTGTGGAAGCCTGTTTTAATCAATCTTATAGTGGAAAAGTATAGGACTTAGCAAATTCATGTGATTCATCAAACTTTATTTTGACCAAGCCCACACCCTAACAAAAAAAAAGTTTGATGAATCCCACATGCTGCCAATTAAAGTTTGATCAAAATTCTGTAAGTGCAGGCATAATTTCTTAAGCTTCCAGTAAACTTCATAGGAATGCAGAAGTGACCAGAAATTAGATCAAACACCTATGTGTGTGTACACACACACACACACACACACACACACACACACCTCTTACTTAAGTTATGACAAATTTTACAAATGAAAGGAAATTAGAGACAAATTGTCAAGTTTTTTAAAAGTTTTAAAACATACCCCGGTGTCCTCCTTTAACATTCTAGATTTAACAAAATGTACAACCTGGTGTTTTTCCTACCTGATAGGTCTCGTCCAACACCCAAAGCCAGGCCATCTTTGATCCACAGCACAACGCCCTGGTAGCCTGGAATGGAGCATGGTAGAGTGACCGGGTGACCTGCCACTACCACCAAGTCCTGGGGCTGCTGGGAAAACATAGCAAGGGCTCCTGGGAGGGAAAAAAGAAGGAAAATATGTCTGTCAAACACTTGGGTGGAAGTTGACACATCTTGCGTCCATTTCAGGGTTACGAGAGTTCCATCTAATATTCCCCTCGGCAGCGGTCCTTCAAATCATTAAAATTAATATCTCATGTTAATGGCGCAGTGGGACTCTCGCCTGTCTGTCAACACCATGTAACCGAGAGCCACACTGAGACACACACATACGAAATGAGCACTGCTTCTTAGAGGGTTATATTAAATGAGATGCTGAGGGGGGTCATTTGCTATTTGTGCTTCTTAAAAGAGGTGCAAGATAAAAATAATCTGGGACTTTAAGCACATCTATAGCCTTCAAAAAAAATAGCCTTCTATGGAAATGCAAGTTATTAATTCTATAACACTGCACAATCTAATGCAACAGTACTGCACCAAAGTAATGTTCTTTTTTTATAGGATTTCTTTCGGTTCTCCAGGTTCATTCCTCTTATTTCCCAACCTCAATCACCAGGTAAATGGGATATATATATAACTTTTTTTTTTTGGTACATTGTGTGACGGATACTCCCGATCCTGGAGATATATCCGTCGTTTCTGTGGCAATTACTTAAGGGGTCAGGTTGCCAGTATGGGCAATTTGGGAACACCAATTAGGCTAACCTGCATGTCTTTGCACTGTGGGAGGACACCCACCAAACACAGGGAGAACATGCAAACTCCTTGCACCCCGACTCTGGAGGTGCAAGGCGATAGTGCTAATCATTAAGCTACTATGCCGCTGTTCAGAGAATAGGCTGTGGATTATGTCCAAGATAAAATGGTTACTTATAATGAATGAACCTACTGTATATAAATGAACTTATGAAACTGAACTAATCGCAGCCAACGTTTGCTGTAAGGTTCTGTCGTGGTGCATTTTAAAAGAAAAATCGGTGACCTTTTCATTGGCCAGTCCGTTCCTTCCTTCTTCTTTTTTTCCTTTACTGATGTGCATTCATGGCAGATCTTTTTAAACGCTTTCACTTTCCAGAAAGCTTTTTTGTGTGGGTGGGTTTGTGGGTGGTACAGGGGGGGTGGGGGGATGAGGTCTTTCAGACCATCACAGCATCATGTGAGCTGCTTTCTCCCTATCTTATGGTGGCATGATATGTTAAGGTAATTTCACCGTGTAAATACACGTATCATATCTGACATGGAGCCGCTCCAATGTAGCAGGATGAATGTCTTTCATTTCACACTGTACCATGCTTTTATTACTATGTCTCGCACACTGACACATAAAGAAATAGTGAGCCCTATGTTTTGTCACTCCTATATGGAGCAGAATGGAGAAATGTGTGCTTGTAAAGAAATGTAATGGAGCGGATTGATGGCAGTAGTGCTGAACCGTTCAGCCGTCTCTAATATCAGTCTTTTTTTCCCCCTCCAATCTGAATACAAAGCTGGGGTTATTTAAGCTTTAACCGAGACATCTGAGGACAGCACAATTGCTACTTATACACTTTTCACATTCCAAGCAGAGAAAAGAAGACTTTTGGAAAATGAGACTTCAGTAGATAAGAACAGAGGAGAAAAAAGGAAATGAAACCACCTTTCGTAGTTAAGCTCTAAAATAACATAGCAATGTAATTGATGACAGGAATGGTGGTGTGAAAGTATTGTATTAGCTAAAAAAAAGTCAGTGGGTCTTCTATCCTGCTCCGAGTGTGATGTGATAGATAGGCTTGTTAAGACGTAAACACACGTCTGCGGATTGATTTATACAAATTCTCCCCGGCGGATCCTGCAATCTTCCTTCCTATTATTAAATCAAGACAGAAAAAAAATGGACTGGGAATATGGACGTATATATTGCACATTTCATCATTTAAGCCTAGCAGGGTTTGCCCCTAAGTGGCAGTATTTATTTAATTTTAATGCAGCTTTTGTATGCATGCCTGTATGCATATTTGCTGTGGACTATTTGCAAAGGATTCATGAATCAATGTGTATCGACGGCAGGCAATACCTGGAGCGAGGCAATACCGAATGCCTCTTCCGTATTATACTTTCTTATCATCCATACTAGTAGTAGTATTAAATAAAATAAATATTATACTGTATATATACGTACTATATTATCTGTGCATGGTCAGAATAATCGCAACTCATTTTCATCTTCTCAAATGTGCTGCTTAAAATCTGTTCTACCCCCACATCGCCGTTGCGACGTGTCTAATCAGGACACATTCCTGCGGGTAGCCACCGCCTCACCTCTACGCACACCAGGAATCCCGCTCGTCGCTAATTATTATTGTCCGCCATTGCAGAATTATTTTGATAACTGGTACCGGCTAATTACAACATTTCCTGGGAGACTCTGAGGTGAATGTTAATTGAGAACAAATTAGTCAGGGTACCACACTCCATTTCAAGCGTGGAATACTGCACTTATTTACCATAAGTATAAAATATATATTCACATGACACAATGTTAAAACAATTTGGTCACACCTCCGGTTATGTAATTAAAGTGTTTCAAGATAAAATAAAAAAATCGTTTCTTTGTGTAACAACCTCAGCAGCAGCCTCATTTCCCCTCTCGTCTGTTCCAACCACTCAGCATTCAGCATCACCGGTATACTAATCACCGGCCTGATCATGTGTCATCATCTACACCTGTTTCTCACTGGGTCATACCTTAAGTTAGGTGTTTTTTTATGCTTGTTTCATACTGTAGGTCACTGTGTGGCCAAAAAATAAAAATAATCCTCTAAAACTGGTCACATACAGGGACTGGATTGAAAAGTCTCAAATTTGCATTGTTATATCCTTACAAGTTGGTAGTCAAGTCTAACATGCATTAGAATTATTCTTTAAATTACTAAGTCTAAATAGGTTTGCCAGCTAGATTTATTTGTTGGATGCAAGACTTACTTGGCTTAGCTAGTAAGCAGCAACATAACAAGCGTGATGGCATCGATGGTGGTATTGCTATAGGAGGTAAAAAGCTCGCTTCAAAAGTTTTGGAAGTTGACCTGAGTGTACAGTATACTTACTGTACGTAGCTAAGACTAAAAGTAAGATTAAAGACTAAAGTGCTGCTGCATCACACTGTTTAGACAAAGACAAAATGAGAATCCATTAGAAACCCTTAGCGCAGTGGTGGCTCAGGTGGCTGTTAGATATTGAGCAGAAAGTTGGCGGTGCGAGCCCAGGCACCACCACGATGCCACTGTTGAGCCCTTGCACCAGGCACTTAACCCCATCTGCTCCAGGGTTGCTGTATCCTGGCTCTGACCCTGTGCGCTGACCCCAGCTTTCAAACTGGGATATACGAAAAAATCATTTCAATGTGCTGTAAAGTACAGGTGACAAATTGAATCTTAATCTCAACTCTTAGGAATTTCATTAACAAAAAAAAACAAACAACATACATAATTATGAAGGCATATTCCGTATAAACATCTTGTATGGGTATAAACAGAGGAAAAAGAGCTGTGCCTTGAGCTCCAGAGGAAAACCTCTCTCGTTTTTTTTTTTTTTTTTGAGCTGGGTCGCATCTGTGAGCCTTCTGCTTCACTGCCCAGATGGCCATATCTTGAGCCTTCCTCCTTCTCCTCCTCTGTCATGTTGTAAGAGCGCCAGCTGCGATGCCAGTTGAGCGTGGCTTTTAGCGCAGTGAGAAGCATGCCCACTTCTAACAGCCGATTGGTAAAAACCATAAGATGAGCACTGCAGGGATGAGCAGCAGCGGAGAAACCAACATGTGCTTATGTTTTTATCACCTTATTAACTTTGGTGAGGCGAAGTTAATAAAACTAATAAAGTTCATGGCTATGAAAATAAATGCGGAAAAAAAAGGTTGTATAAATATACTGTAGATTTCCTCAAGGTTAAAAGTTATAGCCAGCATGTGTACAGCAGGCTTCTGAGTGTGTGTGTGTGTGTGTGTGTGTGTTAGTATTAATAGAGTGCAAAGTTCTTTCAATGGTATAGACAGTGGTGTCTACTGTATAATTCTCTCTGTCTCAACATGTGTCCCTAAATAAACATTAACTAAGTTGTTTAAGCTGACAGTTATGAATATTTAAAGATCTGGAACACGCAAACACTGATGATGTCAGGACTAATGTGTTCTTTGTCAGTACGCAGAGAGTGTGTGTCCAAGTGGAAGCCTGAACATTTTTGAAGTGGATCGGCTCTCCAGTGTGTTTTGGCATGATGAAGATGCAGACTGACTCTTTACCAGTCCCTCAAGCATCTCTCCTGCGCAAACCAAACGATGGTTTCCGCAGGGCACAGGGTGCCTCAAACGGCGGCGTTGTTTAAGCAGCGATGAGCATTAAAATGATCCAGAAATTGTGAGAAATCTTAATATATATATATATCAGAGCTACGATTTGAGCATTTATAAAAGCTCGGAGGCTTATCAAAGTGATGCGCCCACAATCCACGTCTTTCTTTTGAACATTGATACTTGTCAGTGTGAAAAGCAAGAGTTAGACGTGTAAATATTTGCTTTTTTTTGTTGTTTTTCCGCCTTTCTTGTTCACTCATAGTTATTTGTTAGAATCATGCTTCACCATTGTTTCCATGTACGGATTAGAAACAGCATGTTGCAGTGATGTGAAACTCAAAAGAATGACGGAACAACCTGTAATCGCATTTTTTTTTCTTTGTTTTTCTTCATTTTTTGTACTTTGTAGCACTTTTAAGAGATTTGCTTCACCAAGTCTAACTTTTGTTACCTAAAGAAGGTTAAGAGGAGGGCAAGTTAGCCTTGGTGTTCTTCTTCTTCTGGTTGCTGCACCTGTTAAGCAGAAGCCAAAGCAGGCCTTCTGATCCACACATTTTCATCCCAGTTGCCCAACCCTTCCATTTTGATCCAGGCTTCAAGCCAGGACTAGGGGTACCCTGCAACCCTAGGGGCTAGGTTTGGGTTTGAAGCATTGGTTGGGATTGTGGACTTCATATGTCAGGTGAGACACCTACCACAGAGCCGCCAGTGAGAAAGCAGGTTATCCCAGTTCTGGAAATTTTCATTTTTATTCCATGACAAGTACAGCTTTCCGTTTACTGCTTGCAGTTACTTTGTGTTTTTCAGGTGCTAGATTTTTGACATTGATTTGTTACAATGATTCAGGAAATCAGCTGAAGGAAAAGCCAGTGGAAAGAATGTGAAAAGCACATTCAACTTTTGGTAGTGGATTATTATTATTATTTTTTTTCTAGGTGAATTTTGAACTGTGAATTGCCAAGCATCAGCTTTGTGAGCCAACTGAAAATAAGCAAAAGGCAGAAAAAAAATTCTCACCCACCATGCTTGGTATACAGAGGAAACAACACATGATGCCAGTAGGGTATTACAGTAGTGAAGCACTTAACAACAACAACAAGTTAAGAAAATCATGAAAGCAGCTTCCTATCTGTCTTTAAGTGTGTAGATGTGTGTCTGACCTTGCAATATAATGCACTGCTCAGACTGACTAGTTTCATCTCATATCACGAATACCCATCGCTGATCCATTACCCTGAGCTATCAGAGCCACAGGGACTTCTCGAAGGACATCGACACTCAATGGAAGGAGTAAACACAGACGCAGGTGGAAATCAGAGGCTGCCTCAGTCTAAACGAATTCTCCCAATCGCATTTGTGCTAAACGCTGAATCAATCAGTGCTCTCTGCAGCTTTCAGCACTGTGAACTTTCACTGATTCTCGAACTACTTTTGCTAAAACCATATAAACACCAACGCATGAGCTCGGAGTCAATATCTATCTGATCAGCAATCTAACTAGCTCTTATTGTACACAGGATTGCGTTGGTGTGCATTTACTGGTGGCGTTAAAGTCAAACCGGGACTTTTGATCGTGCGAAATAACAGAGCACATTTATGAGAGGCAAAAACTTGATTTCCCCTGTTACACTGCTGCACTTATGCTGGCATTTCACTAGTGCTTGATCATCTCAGTACGCTGAAGCCATGATCGGACTGTTCCGTGTCTGAAACACTGGCCTCTCAGGAACTCCTTCAATGACCAGAACATGTGGAAATGGATTGGAGTGAGGTCGGAGTGTAGCGGATGTTGCAAAAACTCCCAGCTGAGTTTCTGTAACGTGCAGGTGATGTTGGTGTCGGTGAATGTGTGTACAGTTCCCAGAGACAGGAACGTCTCATCCACAACTTGGTGACAAGTTATCCATTAATTTTCAAAGATCAGGCTCTTCTCTCGCTGTTTGTTCACTGGAATGACATCTTTGAGCTCTGAGCGCCATACACGGACATACACTCTCTCACTCTCACTCATCTTCTATACTGCTTTATCCTGTATTCAGGGTCGCGGGGACCTGGAGCCTATCCCAGGAGGCTTACAGCACAAGGCAGGGTACACCCTGGACAGGGTGCCAATCCATCGCAGGGAACACACACCCATTCACACGCACACTACGGGAAATTTAGGAACGCCAATTAGCCTAACCTGCATGTCTTTGGACTCTTTGGATGTCTTTGGACTGTGGGAGGAAACCGGAGTACCCGAAGGAAACCCACCAAGCACAGGGAGAACATGCTGGCCTGGGAGCCTGGCCGGGAATCGACCCCGGACCCTGGAGGTGCAAGGCGACAGTGCTAACCACTACACCACCGTGCCGCCACACAGACATACAGACTTCTTTAAAATATCTCCACCATTCTCCACCAGATGTTTTGCTGCACCCGAGAGCCTCATCACTGACTGTACTTGAAGTCTTCTGTAAATGTCAATCGCTTTTACACCTTCATACAAGAGGAATTTTTTTGCAAGTCCCGGTTTGACTTCTTGTAGATTTGTTTGGATGTAAGAAGTGTGGAATGGTTCAAGTATATGAAAGTTTTGCAAACAGGTTTCCTGTAATTTGGCTCTTTGTTATTTGAGAAGTCAAAATAAAAATAATAATAATGTGCATAGTCTAGTAAAGAGAATAATCAGTAATTATATTTTGTGCTTAAAGGGCAAAGGTGGAATTGTTCATAAATAGTTCGTGCTATAATTGTTTTATCAGCAGTATTATACCACAGCGCTGTTGAATTATCATTTCTCGTTGCTCAGATTTACTAATTTGCTACAGTGGTAGCTGCCAGGTTTGTGTTTTGTACCAGTTTAACACATTATAATTGAAATTCACAACAAAAGAAAATGACTACTAAAAAATGTTATATTATGATTATGATTATGATATGCTTAATCTTTCTGTATCGAGACATTTATTTAGCATTTATAGAAGTGTCTGTGTTTTGTAGTGGTCAGTTTAACCATGAACAATAGGACGTAGGATGTTGTTCAAGAAATAGTATAAAATGTAATCTTCAAGTTGTATTAGAGCTACAAAAAAAAACCCTCAGGATTTGACGTCAAAAAAAAAATCACATTTACCTTTGTGTACTGTAGTGTTCGGGGCATTACATTTCATGTAAAGCACAATCAAATAAACGTTCTTAAGCCTTTGTTCAAACATGCACAAGAATTCTTGCTTATTAGGAATTCAATAACATTGATTTGGTAATTTACTTAACTTTTCTAAAACTTTATTAATTACTAAGAATAATACAGAATAGTCTGCATAGCGCAATCGTTTTCTGCTCCTGAGAACTCCGGCTCGACCTTGCACCAGGCACCCAGGGCCGAGCACTGATTGACGGGATAAATTTATGCCGGCGCCCTTCCCTGCAGGAAACGATGCCATTCTCATGGCCTTGATCACTCCGACTCCACCTAATCCACTGCCAGCGAGAGCTTCAAGGTGCCACGTCGTGATTGACGAGCTTAATTATCTGCAGCGCAATCACTAATTTGACAATCCCGCAGAAAATGCTATCTATTAATCAGCACAGATAGCTTTGGAGCGAGAGGCAATGCTCTTATCATGCCAGGTCACATTATATTTAAATTTGTTTGTTTCATCACTCTTTGTCTGGCACTAAGGGCTGAGGGGTATTAGTATGCAATCCAAGAGCTTGAGATGAATTATGAGCTCTTTGCCTTCAGGTTTGCACATGCTCTAGGTGTTCATCAGCGCGGGGAAATAAAAAAGTTTCCTGAAAGACGTAAACGCATTTATACACCGTTCATTTTATTAGGAACACCTGAAAACCTGCACATTCAAGAAATCAGGTATCAAGATATCTGGACCAAAACTGTACATTTTGGTCCAATTTTATGAGTGTGTACTCAGCAGCAGAAGCTTCTTGTTTTTACCTGATGTAGTCTTATGCTGTTGTAGCCAAGCTTCCTAATGGTTTGACATACTGTGCTCTCTGAGATGCTTTTCTGCTCACCCTGGTTATTTGACTTGACCTTTCTGGCAGTTTGATGCAGTTTGGCTATTCTCCCTCTTTGGCTAAACTCCTCATTATTTCAACCTGAAGAACTAGTACTTTACAGATTGTTGTGTGTTAAAAATCAGAGCAGTTTCTGTAATACTCCAACCTGTCCATTTGTCAGGAATGAGCATTCCAGGGTTGAGGTCAGTGAGTCTTAGTCTTAGTCACTACTTAATATGAAGCTGTTGACTTTAAGTTTCTGTCTGATTTCAAACCCTGCATCGTGTGACATGATTGGCTGATTGGATAACTGCATGAATGTATGAAAGCCATATAGGTGTTCCCAATAAAGAGGACAGAGAGTGTACATTCGCTCACTAGTTTTAATATTAATTCAATTCATAATAAGAAATTCTGAATTCAAGGTGGGTGACCTTTGGGTGATCATTTCTATTAGAAAGCGGGGGTCACTGCCAAAAGAGCATTTCAGATCTCATTTATCCATCAGCGCTCGATCAGATGAAAAGTCATTAATATGTGAGTGGATGAGGTGGTGACATTTCAGGTGCTTAACCCAAGGCAAATGTGTCACACATAAAAGATGACATGCTCCTCTGCATCATTTATTTTATGAAATCTATTGGATGTATTATATATTTGGAGAACACACACCACCAGTCATATCTGCTTCTGATATACAATACTTTTTAAAGTCCTTAAGGCACCTGTGAACTTTCCTGAAATGCAAATGGAAAAAAAAAAAAAAAACTTTGCTGTAATTGCTTCCCTTTCCATCAGATGAAGCTCATTTTCGACAGTGGAAATATGTTTTGTTTTTTACTTTGCACACTTTAGGATGCCTTAGGAGACAGATGTAAATGTATGTATATCAATAAAAGAGACATACTATAATGATTACCTTTAGACAAGAAGGTTTAGCTAAAGGGCACAAAAACCCTTGAAGAATCACTGAGTGTAGAATTAAGAAATAAGGAGTCAATTAAGGAAAATGAAAATAAATTAAAAAAACTTTGTCTAAGGCTCTCTACATCAATTGTGTAAGCTCTCTGCTCTGTTTTGATGTTGATGTGATGGAGGCAGGAGCATCACAGACATTTTGACAGCAGGTATCTGATTACAAACCGAACTAATTAGGCCATTTCACAACAGCATGTAGCGAAACCAACAATTATCAAAGCATGACATTTACTGTTTGAGGAAATTACACATAGGCAACACACTTTGAGACATCAGACACCATGGCCAGGGTATACACCAATCAGGGTATACACCAATCAGGCAAGCTCTGGTCTCAACGAGAACCCTGGTATCTGTGGTGTCTGGCACCTAGACGTTGGCAGCAGGTTTTTTGGGTGCTTTCGGTTGAAAGTTGGGGCATTCCATGGATCGGACTTGTTTGTCCGGTGCATTTCATGGATGCACGGTCGGATTACAATGTAGGGAATTTGGAAGTTTGATCAACAATAGTCGCCTGATGAGCTGCATACACAGCAAGATGTGATGGACTGGGTGTTCTGGTGTCTTTCTATAGTGGCCAACATTGACCTTTTTCAGTGACTTGTGCTGCATTGGCTTTTCTGTGGGATCGGACCGGATGGGCTGGCCTTTGGTTCACACAGGAATGGGTGAGCCTTGGTCACCCATAATTCTGTCAGCAGTTTTCTTGGGAATATTTGGTGATCAGTGATGTTCGCGTCACCTGTCAGTCGTCGAAATGTTACGGCTGACTGAGGGTGGGTGGATTCAATACAACCTCTAAAGAGACTGAAAACTTCAGCCTGCTTTATACTCAAACACAATTACCTGGATTGTTTAAAAAAAAAAAATCAGGATTCATACACATTCACATTTTATCTCTACAGACACATCAGTTCCCTGATGGCGCAGCTGGCAACAGTGGTCTAATAGTCAAATAAACTCTGTGCCAGCAGCATGGGTAATATAAGATGAGATTTATGTGTGCGTGTGTGTGTGTGATTGGAAGGGGATGGTCTTCTTTTTTCCGGATCTGAACATACAAGCTCATTTCCCGTACCACATAGTCTACTAAAAAACAAATAAGCCGATACGATCTAGTCCCGGCCGGCCCGATTGTGATATGATGGCTCGGGCCCTAATGAAGATTTGTCTACACCGCTGCAAACACAAGGCAAACAAGTGAAATAAAGATTAGCGAGTGAGCGAGATGCCACATTTATGCCTCCAGTAGCACAGCGCATTACACACAACGGTATCGCTTCTCTGGCAAAATCAAGACGGATCACCCATGATGATGAGTCCTAAAAATGACAAACGGTAGCTGCCTAGGCCTTGGGGTTGATGAGTGGGAAAGGGGGGCATCTTTCATATAATCCTCCAAGAGCGGGAGAAAATTCAGTATTCATAGAAACATAAATATACCATAAAACCTTATTGAATCTGTTTTGACCTGTATCATTCCTTCAATTCTGATCAAATCAGACCAAAAACTGCTCCCAGGCCCCATAATCATAAAAATGCATGGTGTTTTATTAAAATTATTATTTTTTTCTTTTGGACAATACTTTGGGGAATCTGATATGTTGTTCATTATAGACTTTATGAAACATTTGCTTTACACACACACACACACACACACACAAAACATACATACTTGTCACTTCTTTTATGAATTAGGAAAAAAAAAAGATTGGTTTCCAAGGCAACCCATTTTCAAATAGAATTGCATATTATTCTAGTCAGGGTACAAAACTATTTCTCATCTTCACTCCTCATAAGATTCACTATTTAAAAAAAGGCTGCTTTCAACAGCTTTTTTTCTTCCTTAACAGATTAGCACTCCTGATTAAAATAGCACAGCTCTGATGAATGGTGGATTCTGATTGATCAGAGGATTAATTTTCTACACCAGCAGTTCTGACAGGAGTACTGCGTGCAAATCAAATCACAGTTTGATTTAAATGTGCTCATTCTGATTCATCATTTCTGTAATAACAACTTACACCGGGACTGTTTGCCAGACATTTCACATGTTGATATGGTGAAGTTTTTCATTATTTTGACCAGGACTGTTTGCCAGACATTTCACATGTTGATATAGTGAGGTTTTTCACTATTTTGCTTCCTCGTATTTTTTTCGCACATTTTCTAGAATTCGGCTACAGCGACACGGTTTTTCCAGACTACCATGCATACGCAATGTGGGTGGATGCAATATAGCCTATAATGAATCTTAAAAGGTAGAGAAAGAAAATGTCATCCTATAGTTTTTATATTTATATATAATGTTTATTAATAACATTATTTGTGGGAGTTATAGTCAGTGTGCAGTTTGGATGAAGTTTGAAATCTGACACTATTATATCTTTGGAGATAATTATGAAGTGTGTGCATGTGCAAATTTGATTTTCTCCCTAATTTAGTCGTGTCCAATTCCTCCCCGTCACTAGGGGGCTCCCACATTATGGCTACCACTACCTCTCAGCCGGGGGGGCCGAAGACTACTTGTTTCCTCCGAACCACGTGACGCCAGTCGACCGCATCTTTTCAAACTGCTGGCTCACACACCGTTGGGGGCGGCGTAACACACTCGGAGGACAGCGCTATCCGCTCCTTCCGCTTGCGTG
>JAQMYL010000037.1:6845813-6860198 GCA_030014365.1 Clarias pachynema
TGTGTGTGTGTGTGTGTGTGTGTGTGTGTGTGTGTGTGTGTGTGAGAGAGAGAGAGAGAGAGAGAGAGAGAGAGACCTCTAAGGCCATTGTTGGTCACAGAGATGTAGCTTTAGTTAGTGGCTGAATGTTTCATTATGGCACCCATTAATGTCAGACCTAGTTAACATTTGCCCAGTGCCCTGACAGAACATCAACACTTTTTAACATCCCCACACCGACACACACACACAGACACGTACACACACATCCTCAGCTATACTCTAGAGACTCTGTATCTTGTCATAATTAAAGGAACCTTCATGACTTGCTTTGTAATGTGTGTGTGTGTGTGTGAGAGAGCGAGAGAGAGAGAGAGAGAGAGAGAGAGAGAGAGAGAGAGGTTCGTTAACACAAGTGGCATATGAGAACAAGAACACTGGACAGTGTGTTAAATTGCACATGACACTCTGCTTGCTATTAGGAGAGATATGGGCTGCATGGTTCGACCCACTTGTGTACAGTATGTGCACATGAATCACTTAATCACACACACCCACACACACACAGCAAGCATGCTATTAATACAATCTCCTAATTACTCAGTCTACTGTGGATCGGAATCTTTGTCCACCCTTAAAGCCCTGCAATGTGTGTCATTCATGTCCATATGGGCTCTGTCAATAATAAGAAGTTCATCGCTTGCATCCTCAATTGATTGTTTCAGCTCATTATTCATTTCTTATTCCACTATTTTCAGTTTTTTTTTCTTTTCTATTCTGAATCACTTTTAACTCCCTGTCTCTAGATTTTGGTCGTTAGACTCTTGCCTGCCGGCCCAGATAACATTATTTCCAAGCAAACAGTCCTTATTAAAAGCATTGACAAGGGCCAGCCAAGTGTGTGAGTGTCAAGGCATAGGAACAGGAGCTTGACACTAACACACACACACCCCCATGTCTATAAGACGTCTGTAGTGACAATCTGTGTTGGGATCAGGCCAGAAAAAGCAAGTGAGCAATGAGAAGCTTCTCTAAATAAAAGCACGGAGGTGAAAGTGATAAAGGAGAGAAAATAAGAAAAATATAAAGTGCAGGTAAAACCAAAGAGAGAGAGAAAAACTATTAATACAGTTTAGAATAGAGTAGCGGTTACAGAAGACATACATTACTCTGTCTGGATCAGAGGCTATTAAACTCAGTGTGCAAATAGAGCAATTAGATGCACAAATGAAGAAATGTCAGCCATTACCCACAGCATACAAGACAAGCAGGAAAACATGAGCACACACACACACACACACACACACACAGAAACTTGCACATGCACAAGCACACGCACACACATATATCATTTTGTATGTCAGGCAAATGTCAGGCAGTTATGTCCGATAGATCATTAAGTTAATTAGAGGTTGCAGGGACATGGACTTGGTTGACCAGCGTTGCAGTAAACGCTTTTATGCGTGTCCAAGTGTAAGTTCTTAATAACATTGCATAGAGAGGAAAGGGCGAGAAAGCTATTTCGATCGCGGAACGCAGAAGAAAGAAAAGGACCAGAGTGTCCTTGGCTGCAAAAATAGTAACAATAAGAGGGGTCCACAAATCATAAATTCAATACATTGTCCTCGAGGTTTATGTAAAAGCCCCAGTGTGCCATCCAGTGCAGGTCCAGAGACTTGACAAGCCTATAAAGTGGCAGCTAGCATAGTGTAAGCTAGTTAGCTTTCGAATGTTGAACATTTTGTTTATATCCTCAAAAATGGAGAAAAAAAAGTAAGTCAGGACTGGCCAGTGGTTTGAAGTCAGTCTTATGTTCTGTATGTAAGAGTACGACTCCCTCTCAGAATTCCTGTCAGATTAGCTTATGCTAACTAAAGGGGTATTATTAGCTAGTTATTCATTTATAATGATGAACATTGCGTTTGTATTCTAAAAAAAAAAAAAAAGAAAGAACAGAAAGAAAGAACAAAAACATTAAGCAAGGTTTGATGAAGTCAATGTTATGTTCTTTATGTATGACTATGGCTTAAAATCCTCTCAGGAATCCTGTCAGATTAGTTTATGTTAACTCAAGTGATAATATTAGCTGTGGAGATTAGGAACATTTATCAAACAGGCTACCTCTCAGAAATCCTGTGTTAGATAGATGGATAATATTAGCACTGGAGCTTGTAAACATTCATCAAAGAGAATAAATTTTTTTTTAAAAACTTGTCATTCCTGTAAGGTTATCTTATGCTAGCTAGTTGGCTAGAGCTATGAAGAGAAATCCTATCAGGTCATCTTGTGTATGCTTGCCAACTTGCATTAGCAGTAATTTATCCTTCATTGTTTACACTCTGGATGGAATACCAGTCCATTATACTGTAGATAAACAGTAATAAAGATCCTGTCAGAAATTCTGTGGTCATCTTAGCTAGCTTGATAGCAGTAAAATCGTAATACAGTGGCGCCTCGGCATACGAACGCCACCATGCCTCATGCATTTTCCCCTTAAGAACTGCAATAAAAAAAAAAAGTTTAAAGGAAAAAAAGTCAGAAAGAAATTTGTCTAAGCATACCACGTATTTTCAACATACTGTACTATACAAGTGAACGAACCGAACCGAATGCCGGCTAAGTTGCGCATATGTCCAGGCCATTCAAAACTTGTTTGCGTAAGTGGAAATCCAAATAAAGCAAGTTTTCATATTTATTATTATTATTTTTTTTGCATTTTCTGCTAGATTTAATGAAGACATACAGTACTGTAGCACCATAGGGTAGCACCATTGCTAAGAATGTTAGCAAGGATAGTAGCAAGAGGTAAAGGGAAGGAAAGTGTGGTTTATTGTCTATTTATTTAATATTTTAGTTAATTTGTGTCTTTTCTGAAAGTTTGAATTGTTGTATGTGTAAAAAAAATATATGATTATAGTGATAGAAATTGGAAATATTGGTAATATTTTGGGTGGCTGGAACAGATCACCTGCATTTACATTATTTTCAACGGACAAATGCGTTTCCAAATACAAATTTTCACCTTAAGAACTCTCCTCTGAAACGGATTCAATTTATATGCCGAGGTACCTCTGCTACATGACTTCATGTCAGGAGTTATGAAAATATATACACATACTGTACACAGTTTGTATAGGAATAACATTCCTTGTTTTCTACCTAAAACTAGCCTAATAAAAAATGCCTAATTGGTCTTAAAAGCATAAGAGCTGCTGTCATTCAAATATATAAATGTAATAATATGTGTACACTTCCAAATATGAACTGTAGGATTGCTTGGAGAGTAGGTGTAAATAAGAGAAACGTACTGAAATAGAGACAGCGTGAGTAATTTTATGTTAAACGAGGTTGCACAGCCTGTACGTTGTTGCATGCAACCAGTGGGGAAAAACGAAATACAAATTCTTTATTTTTGCTGTCAGTATTTTGCTCTGTTGCATCATGGTATCTTTATTAAAAAGGTGTAGAGAGGATAAGAAACAAAAAGATCCTTGTACAAGAAAGAAAAATGGTTAAGATTTGATCCTGGCATTTTTTTCTGCTGTTTTAATTTCATCGCCTCTGAGCCGATTATATTGGTAATAATAAAAAAAAACGAGAGGTAAAAATGAATAAGAGACAGCACAGCAGAAATAATGTGAGTAAATATTGGTCTGTTTTGTCTCCAACATGTTTATTTAGGACAGGTGGCAGGTACTAAAGAAAGCTCAGAGGACAAGAATCCCACCAAGCCATAATACACTGTTTAATGTAAGCTGTTAAGCCGGTGGGAGGCACCATAACCCACTGCCTGATTCCAGAGAATTGCTTTCTGCCTCATTATTCAGCAAGAGCACTACGTAATGTGCCACCTGCTCCACGGGTGCACAAGCTGCCCGATAACCTGGCACTGCCCTGGCCAATTTAAAGTACATGCGATTAGAGGCCGGTGTTTCAGCCTCGGGCAAAAGGACACAGGTGCAGAGGACTGAGCGTGGGGAAAGGAGTTAGATAGAGAAAGTGTTTATGCATTACTGAACTAAACAGTAGCACTTTGTAACGCTGCTTTGATGACTGGCGTTAAGGGTGCTTCGGAGTCATGAAAAAGTAACAAAAACTAATTATTGTACTTATTGACATGAAATTTTAAATTTGTTCAGCAACTCTTTTGTTCAGTAATGCATAGATACTTTGCCTAAGATGTCTTTTTCTTTGCAAAGTCTGTCTAGGAGAAATGGCCCATGTGTGACTATTAATAATGGGACATACTTATTTTATAGAGTTATTTTAATGGAGCAACTTTATTTTATAGAGTTGAAGGTTTGAACGGTGACAAATCACATTACACCGTGTGGCTGGAAACAGGGCCAGAAAAAGAAGAGAAGAAAGATGGAGTGATACAGATTAAGATGGATGCAGTATTATAATCATGTAGTCCATTTCTACCAGTTTTGAGGTCGCATCCTATTTTATCCTGCCCTGTTTCCTTTCCTTTATTCTAATATAAAAAACTCTATTCTATTCTGTCCCATTCTGTCCCATACTACCCTCTATTATCTGAGTCCCAACTGTTCTCAGCCCTTTCTCCTATCCTAATCATTTCTATTTTTCTTATAATTACATACCTTCCCCAGTTAATTTACAGTATCTTACTGTTTTTGACTGTCTTCTGTCTTCTATATAAGCATACACCATGACCGTGTCATAGAACACTATGATCCATCAAACACTCCAACGCCTAATCATCAACACCTATAGTATAGCTAATAATAATCGAACACTCTAAGTCAACCCGTTGTACTCACCTAAACATACAGGCACACACACACACACACCCTCTCTGAGACACTCACTTTGCAGAAAAGGCCTTCGGCATGCTAATGAAACAGCCCAGGCGAGCTGAAAGCGGGAGTGTTAAATCAAGCTCTCTGCAGCATTAGAGGACAATAAAAATGGCTTAATATCATGTGCTGTGTTTGCAGAGGAGGCTATAGCTGGCAGGGTGGGGTGTGCCGGGAGTATGGGGTGCAGGAACAGCACATCTCTGCTTATTGATGTCTGCTTTATGATAAAGCTCTTCAGGAGAGCAGTGATGCTAATGTCTGCCCTCTGGTACCACAGCAGGAAGCGAAATCCAGCAAAAAGTCATTCATCTGCAAAAATGAACTGAAGCCCAGAGCCACCTATTCTTTAGGGACAAAATAAATAAATAAATAAATAAGTTACAAAAAAAAAAATCCAATTTAGCCCTTATGAGGAGGTTTAAGCATATATCAACAATAACAGCGGATAAACGTGCTGATTTTGATCATTATCCTGGGGTTATATGTGTACGTGTCTGCTCTATTCTTTCCTGCTTTTTTATGGGTTCTCTGAAAATGAAAGTGTTTTGGGGAAGTGGGTTGTTGAAGTGCCTAAAGCATGATATAGTCAAGTACCTGACTATCTATTATTTTTCCATCTATCTCTCTTCCTCGACTTCATTCTCTGAACTCTGTTCATCTTTCTCCCTTTACCCCTTTCCCACTCTGTCTCTCTACTCAGACTTCTTCATATTCTTCTTACTTCCATCCATCCATCCAACCCCCCTACTCAGTCTCTGTTGCAATAACCTGATTGGTGTCTTGGGTAGGAGATGCCAAAGGCCCTGTTTCATGGCAGAGAGAGATTTCGATTGGGTCTATTTGGATGGGCCGACCATGTGCTGTCCCGCTGGCTCTACTTTAGCTCCATATGCTGGGCACTGCACAGTGGCCTGAGGGCCTGAATGCTCAGATGATGGAAGATGGACACACTGAGCAGCCATGCACAAGCGTGCACTATTATTTACTTAGGCATCATATTTCATTTTGAGATTGCAGCAGACAGGCCAAGATTTAGTTACCTACAGCTTGAGGGACATATGGGTCTCAGTGGTCAGACTGACTGTGTTTATGTACCTGTGTTATACCTCACACTGGCCAGGGATTTCCTGACACTAAAACTAGAAATAATGCTTGTTCATACAGGGCGCTGAGTACATACATAGAGTACACAAAGTGGCACAATGGTTTAAGTTGAGCCTGTAGAATAAACAGAGTCGGTGCATTCGATTCTTCATGGTGTCTAACTAAGTAAAAGTGGTCCTGCTTTCTTAAAGGATGGCCCCTGTTAGTTAAAAAAAAACCTAATCAACTACAGTCATGTATTAGTTCACACGTGTTTTCGGACTGATATGACCCTACTGTTTGAATTGTTTCATTCGTTTTCACTAACTGCTTTATCCTGGGCCAATATCTTCACGAATACAGAACAAGAACGGCAATATGTTTCTATGGCATGTGATGAAACCAGAAACCCAAGGAATGACATTCACTGTCAGGACAATGATCTTGTTTTGAAAGTTCGAATGACTTTCAGATAATGTTGAATGAATGACCCAAACACAACATTTTGCAATGTTACAACCTCAAAACAGCAAAAAAATGTTACCTTTAGTTTGAGCATTTATGCCGATTAACATCCATTCACACAAGATCTGACAACATCCACGGTACCTTATTTTTCTAACAGGGTTTAGAATTCTGATCAGAGATTGGGAAGGACACAACAGTTTTCTGCACACAGTGCTTTTATCTCATATTAAACATCTCTTAGTGTTGTAATGCTATCTCTCTGTTTCATTCTCTTTTGGAAATATTACCGTGAGCTGCAGCTTAGCCCCCAAATTACTCTACTGTAAAATGGTATTTGCACAGCATCCAAACTGAATCAAATCCATTTTCACAAAACAGATCTCTGATGTTGAGCATTTTTGGGGTTTTTTTTCACTCTTTCGGCTGCATTCCAGTTGAATAGTTTGGTAAATTGCTTTTGTTTGGTATTTTACTAGTTTCAATCACATGTGGGAACATGCAACGCTCTCACCACAGCACCTGGAGTTTGAATCCTGCTCAGGCCGTCGGTTTGGTGTTACCATACTGCAGCTTTGAAGTCATTTTGGCAATATTGTGTCATGTCAACGTTGTTCTGACATCATTTTATTAAAGTAATTCTAATGTGGCTGCAAAGTGGTATAGTGGTTAGCACTGTGGCCTCACATCTCCAGGGTGCGTGGAGTTTGCATGTGGGTTCCCCGGTTTCCTCCCACAATCAAAAGACATGCAGAGTAGGCTAACCTGCTTTCCCAAATTGCCTGTCATCTGTGAACGAGTGAGTGAGTGTGTATGCATGTGTGTCCTGTGATGGATTGGCATTGGGGATTGGGAATTGGTCCAGGATGTATCTCACCTCATGCCCGAAGTCTCCAGGGATAGGCTCCAGACCCTGTACAGGATAAGCGGTATACAGAATGAATGAATGAATGAATGAATGATTCTAACCTTCAAAAACAATCCAATACCAACATTGTCCCAATGTCTTTAATGTTGCCAAAGTAACATGACCACAATGAGTTGACATCCAAAAATTCCTGCTTGGTAAATTGGTGGCCATCATGTGTTTATAAATAAAGTCACTCTTTCTCGCTGCCTCTCTCTCTCTCACACACGTACTCTTGGGCTATAATATAGCTATAACTAACCCTTTAACTTACACCATCTCACGGATCATGTTGTATCATGGGGTCTTGTTCAGTGTGTCACTGTTCCTCCCTCTGTATGTCTGCCTTAGGCATGAACATGAACCACAGCCACCTCTGCAAATTACTGCATCACCCGTTCCAGCTATCCTCTGCCATCTCTGTCCCTCCCACTATCCCTCGCGAGCGCTGCATTTTAAACCACACACAAACACAAACCATTTCAGGATTCAGAGAAAGAGTTTGTTTCAGACAGAGATAAATATCACTTTATTTAAACCATGCTCAGAGTATTTGCAGGGTATGAGGTAAGAAATTTACAAAAGGGGCCTTTACATTCCTGGCCCTTGGCCTGATATTTTAGAAATCAATGTTTCCAAAGCCTTTAGCCTGCAATTTACAGTATGTACCGCTGTATACTGTACTGTACGTTTTCTTTTCTTTTTTTTTACCATCTTTTTCATGCTATTATTCTGTGGTCACTGTTGTTGCGAAGTGCTGCATCTGTGACAGGCTGTTAAACCAGCAGGTTAAAAACACCCTAATTGGTTTTTGCAAGTGGCGCGGGAGCTATAATGCATCTGATCGGCACTTTATTAACAGCAGCTGTTAATGGGGTTCAGAGGTTACTGTACTGTTCTGCTGAAATAACAGCGAATATGTGTAATGGCTCACGCTAGGGGTGTCTGATGAACCTTTAATATTCATCACGGGGAAGTGGTGGAAGAGGAGAAAAGGTTATTCCTCAGTGTTATGTCACGGAGAAGAGAGTAGACATGTCTTCTATATAATAAAGGACAATCAGGACAGTGGTTAGTAAGTCAAAACTTTGGAAAAGGAAATGTTTTCGGTAATTAAGTGAGCACAAGAACGGTAATTACATTTTGAGACAAAGGTCATTCATGTACTGTACTGTACAGACTTTCCAGGGACTGACAGGAATTTATATAAGGAAGAGACCTTAATCGGTCATAGAGAACATCTTAGAATTTTGGGTGGTTTCTTGAAGGCTGAATAACTTGGGATATCTTTGAATCGAGACATTCTGTAGACGTCGTCCTTGTGTGTCATTTCATGTCTGAGCTGCTAAAAGAGCCGCTTCGCAATTTAATCTAAAATGTCAACCAAAGAATCAAGATATAAATGCTAATGACATTTTTGGGAAGATCATTACTGTATATTATCTTCCCTTTTCCAAGTTCCTAATATGGACAGACTTGATTATTTGCAAGTATGGCTAATTTGACATCTGCCTCATGGTTTACAAATAGGCATTATGAGGTATAAATGGCCATCTGCCCGGGCCATCTTGTGAACCTGGACACAGACCACATCCGTAGTCCAGCTGTTCCCAGTTGCTATAAAAGGACACTAAGGGGTGTTCAAAGATCTGTGACTTGTCTGGAAGGCTTGGGATTAATCCAGTCCCAGGCAGGAAACGTCACCCTGATATCAAAGCACTGATTTAAAAAAAAAAAAATAATGGAAGTGACATGAGACACACATTCACCCCTTCTTTCAAGGGAAATTTCCATGGCATTGTTCTGTAATCACTGGGCAAATAGGTTCATTCCAGCAAATTCTGCATTGCAAGGCAGACAAAGGGAATAGCTGTCAGAGTGATTGTGCTTTTGACAAAAGGCAAGGACTGACTGGGGGTTCGTTTCGACGGATTTAGAAAGACAACGGATGGATGGATGTTCCGAACAGTGAACAATAACACCATTTGAGCCTTCTCCACCTCCTCCCTAATTCATTCCCCGACAGGTAATTGCACTCTTCATCCTGCCAACCACCCCTTCATCCCTCATCATCTCCAAAGGAAGGTTTTTTCGCTCGGCCTTGAGCTGAGGGCTCGCGCTGCACCCTGAGTGGCAGGAGATGAGACAATCTGGGACGCCCTGGTCTCGTCCTCTATTTATAACTTGAATAAGTGTCGGAGCGAGAATGCGGGCAGCTGAGATATGAGACAGAGATAAGAAAGAGCGGCTTTTGGAGCCAAAAAAGGCACCGGATGTGATTCATGCATCTATCGAACCTCTCTGTTTCTTCAATCAATAAGCTCTGGCAGGGGTAACCAAACCCGAGGACGAGATCCACTCTTGTGTACTTTTCTTTGAGAGTTTGCTTTTGGCAAAGAGCATGCAATGCTAGGTTAGGGCTTCCCGCGAGCTCCGCCAACACACATACACACTCCCAAGACCTCATGTTTATTTCAGAAACTAAATATGCCTACGCCTGGGGCTTGGCCAAGATGGAGCATACTGTCTGCTTTTGATAAAGCCACTGTATTGGTGCTGCCCCTGTGTATTGTAAATGGGTTCATGTTTGTTAAGCCAAACTGTCTAAACCCTGGGATGCCCCATTCAGACATTCTGATTTTTTTCCCTTCTTTTTTTTGTAAATGTTCCTTATTTCAGCAGTTTCTCCATTCCCTGAGATCCTTTTTCCCTGTAGCTTAACGAGGACAAACTGTTCGCGTACAATGGTGTTTCATTTTTTTAAATTAAAATAGTTTTAGTGTTAGTTTTAAGTGGTTGTAAGAATTCTTGAGCAAAACATGACACTTATTGCTCATGTTTTAGTGAGTAAGTTATGTGCTTTTATTTTCACCATTCCCTTCTCTCCAATATTTGCAATGTGATGTATTGCATCCCCGGCTAACTGCCTATGTAGTTTTAGAAAGTGGGAAAGAGAGGGAGAGAAAGAGCTGGTCCCTCAGCCAGCTGTGTGTGTTTACCCCCTGGTGGGAACATAAATGCGATGAAAAGTGGCTCTGATTTCTTCCGTAAACAATGTCTACCAGTTAAGCAGAAGTGGAGAGTTTTTTCCCTTCCCTCACCAAGGGTAGCTATAATTTTGCAGTTGAAGAACTTGAAATATTTATGATAAAAATGTTCTCCCCTTCATACGTGCGTCACTGTACAGTAGGAAACGTTCCTTACACAGAATTTCAAACTTGCAATGTTTTATGCAGGCAAATTAAAGGAAATAATATCAGTGGAAGTACGACGTAAGCAACACTTATGTCAGAAATCAGAAAGTACTTATTCTTTAACATACTGTAGAACAAGAAGAGATTGTATGGATCGGGAGCCCTGTTCCGTCCTAATTATTGTTTTTGAGAACTCAAAAACAGCACTATAATTCTATGTTTTTCCATATATTTTTTTTCTTCGACCATATTTCTAAAAAGAACACTTGTCAATCTTTTATCCCCAGCCACATAATCCAGTTCCTCCTGGAGCATGTCCAGATGTTCCCCAGCCAACTGTGAGATATAAACTTTCCTATGAGTCTGTCCCCAGTTGTGAGTCCTGTGGAGCATCCGATACAGTTCTAGTGGCAGCCACGGGTGCTGTAAAGTGAGGCGAGGTGGAGGAGGAAGTAAGGACGGATTTAATGCTTCTCGGTGACAGGGGGACCCTTAAAATAATATGCCAATTGAAAAGAGTTGGTTTTGTCAAGTATATTATATGATAAGTTTTCAAGGTCCCCAGAATCTCTTCTCTGGTGACATCCCTAATCAACCACATCAACTGGTTGATTTCAATTTGGCAGTACAAACTGAATCAAGTATCCTGAATTGTCAAGATATTCTCACCCTATCACTGAGAGTAAACCCAGGATCCACATGGAGGAAACCCATTTTTCAGCATCTGTGCTCACTACTGTATTTCTTCAGTCACTAGGTACAGCTTGTGACCATGATAGGTATAGCTAGGGACTGTATTGCTGTTGGAATTTTCATGATTAATTTAAACAGGAATGATTCACTTTCTCACTCACTCATGGTCTGTATCGCTTTATTCTGTGCACAGGGTCACAGGGGGCCTGGAGGCTTTCCCAGGAGACTTACTGTAGGTACACCCTGGACAGGTTGCCAATCCATTGCAGGGCACACACATACTGTACAGTACACTCACATACTCATTCAAACTCCACTGGCAATTTGGGAATGCCAATTAGCCTAAACTGTAAGTTTTTTAGGAGTGTGGGAGAAAACCGAAATACCCGGAGGAAACCACCAAGCACGGGGAGAACCTCAAATTTAACAGTTTTAAAATAAATATGGAGGAAAGAAGCAGAATTTTTTTTTTCCTTAAAATAAAGCAATCTAGAAATGAACGAACTATTGGTGTTCAGCCATTGATAAACATCAAGGCATCACACCCTCATGATCAGTGTTAAATATTTAGCTCAAAGACTGCAAGAATGCTCGACGGTTATTTTGTTTGTCTTTACTGTTTGCGCCCCGGGTCGTTCTCAAATGATTTCTCAGGAATGCAGCAGATGGGAATTATGAAACAGGCTGTGTGTGAGTCTGTGTATGAATATGATAAAAGCCCACTTCAGTCTTGGTTAAGCACCAACCACTTTAGGGCAAAACACCTTCCAGTCACACAGAACTTTGTAGCCTCAGCCAAGTGGTTTTTACAGAGTTTTGCGCGGTCCCGGAGAAGAGACTATTGAGAATATGATGATCAAGGTAAACAAACATTCATATCATGCAATGCTGTACGGTTCTGGCAGTGTTGGATCTTACCCTCATCATCTGTGTCTGTTTTTTATTTTATTTATTTATTTATTTTTACAGCAAAGCTTCCAACCATTCAAAAGTTTAGTGGTTTCATCGGCTGTATTTGAAGTGCAAATACAGGTGTTTAGACTGTTTATATGCCTTGGTTGGTGTGTATGTGTGTGTGTGTGTGGGTGTGCATGTGTACGTGTTATAGTACTAAAGGAGACAAACATGTTCAGGGATAGTGTCAGAATGACATGCTGAGATGGATGTGTTTGGACACCGTAGTGCCGGCTCTGCCATCCTACATTACCGTCATCATCCTCCCAGGCTTTCGCAAACACACAACATCTATACTCTCTATACACACATGAGCACCAAAAAACAAAAAAAAAACGACCAATCAGATATAAACCGTCCGCGCGACATCTTCCTCCTCGTTGTTTTTCTCTGTAGGGTGTAAATAATGCACAGAATCTGGACAGAATTCACATTATGTAGGTCAAACAGTGCTGATTTATACAGCATACACCAACATTTTTTTATTTAATATGTACCGTGAAATATGGGCAATGCAGTCCCTATAGCATAGTGACACCTCCAAGGCCGAATCAGTACATTCTCTCCCACTTTAATTTTAAAAATTCCATTATGCAAATAGAATGTTGATCTCTCTCGTCTGCAGAATCGCATTCACTTTATCTACCACTTTATCACTTTATCTATCTATGTCATAGCTAACCTGGCTGACTATTATGACTATTATAATAATGCAAGTTTCAACAATCCATACTTCATCCATCCTCATCTTTATCCTCCTCCGCTTGCCAGAGAACACTCTTCAAAGAACACGCCACACATCTTATTAAGAGAGAAAAATGTAAGTCTTTTTTTACTGTAAGCCCAAGGCCAAAGACGAAATGCTAATCATCGAGACAGACGATAAAAATGACAATAAAAACATACTTATGCCCACTTCACGAGGCAGACAGATACGCCTGCATACACTATATTAGACCTATAACATGTGTAGCTAAATAATAAATAGCACATCATTAGCAGCATGAGCCAAGGTAAAGCAGCCAGAAAATAATGTCCCATAAAAAGACATCAGAAAATGTCAGTGTCTCCTACAGAATGAGTTTGCATGGACACACGCTGGATGGGTGGCCAACCAGTTGCATGGCACAAGCACACACAATCATATACTATGGCTAATTTTGAAGCACCAAGCTTCCTACACTGCATGTCTTTGGACTATAGGAGGAAACTGGAGTACAAGGAGGAAACCCACAGGAGGAACATGCAAGCTCCACACACACACACAGGGCAGAGGAAAGATTTGAACCCTCGACCCCAGAGGTGTGTAGGTAAATACTATAGATAGATAGATAGATGGATAGATGTATCCATCCATCTAGGAACAATCTGTAATCCAACTAGGGACCGTGGAGACCAATGGTGACCATTCTATATATTCCATTTTTTACAACTGTGGTAGGACCTCTGGGCAACATTGATTCACACACTACGGGCAATTTGGGAACGGCATAATTTGCGGCTAATTTGCATGTCTTTGGACTGTGGTAGGATACCGGTGTACCTGGAGAAAACCCACCGAGCATGGGGAGAACATTCAAACTCCATGCACGCAGACTCCTTGGTGGGAATCTAACCTGGAGGTGCAAATCGAGAGTGCTAACCACTAAGCCACCCTACCGCCTGATTGATAGATAGAAAGATAAATTCTTTGTTCCTTCCTTTCCTTGAAAAGACTTTATTATGTCATGGTTTATTCTTTTTTTCACTGACACTGACTGATGCAGAAAAAAAAGGTATTCCTTAGACTTTTTCCCAGCACTGCACATAGACTCAACCTCTCTGTCTCAGTCTTCCATTTGATCATTTGTCTACCTGTGGACACGCTCCTCCAGGTTTCTCCTGAGACACACTGCACACTGCGAACTGGTCCTGAGCTGACTTCTTCGAAATAAGAACATGAAATGAGTAGAGAAGGAGAATAGAGAAAGAGTTAAAGTAACGGAATAGACAATATATGGATTTAACCTTTGAAAACCAGGTTTCACATTATCATAAAATTAATTGCCACCTATATTGCCGAATAAATATGCACAGAGACGTTTATCGGACCTGAGGGGAGCTCACGCTTCTGTGCTGAGAGGATGCTGATTATGTTCGCCTCCATTATCGTATACAGCGTAATCCTGCTGTACTAGACTTTTTTTTTTTTTTTTACCCCCTAATTATATATTTTAACGGCTCACCAAAATGGCAAGCCTCCACACTGGATGTGGAAGTGGGGTGGGGTGGGGGGGGGGGGGGGGTT
>JAQMYL010000037.1:6872444-6912260 GCA_030014365.1 Clarias pachynema
GCATGACTCCACAAGACCTCTGGCACCATCAGCAGATCCCTTGGGTGGATGTGTTTGTCTGGCACATCCTATGGGTGCTCGATTGGATTTTGATCTGGAGAATTTGGAGGTCGGATCAACAACCTTGAACTAAGTCGAAAACAGAGCAAGTTGTGATGCACTGAGTGTTCTCAGTAGATACCTACTTTTGTGGAACGTCAATCAATCTGTTAGATCGGGACGGGCTAGACTTTAGTCCTGACAGGCATACAGTATATGGGCCTTGGGTGCCCATGATCATGCCACCTGTTTACTGGTATATAATTGATATTCAATGTTATTTAATTCATCTGGAGGTGGTGTTAGTGTCGCGGCTGATTGATGTCCTACAGTATTTCGCCAAATCTCAGATATAGAATGTCCATGAATAAGATGACAATCTAATACAACTCTTTACATTTACTGTATCATTTGGAAAGTAATCAACAGGGTGCTTTAATGCTCCTTAGTGCAAAGTATAGATACGGTCCAAGACCCCAAAGTTGATTATTTACTCATATTAATAGATATTTTTTTTAATGAGTATATTTCAGTATATTAATGAGTATATTTCACTGCCGGCACGGCAGTATAGTGGTTAGCACGGTCGCCTTGCACCCCCGTGCTTGGTGGGTTTCCTCCGGGTTCTCCGGTTTCCTCCCACAGTCCAAAGACATGTACATTAGGCTAATTCGCGTTCCCAAATTGCTCATAGTGTGTGAGTGAGTGTGTTTGTGTGTGTCCCCTGCGATGGACCCCCGCCTCGTGCCCTAAGCCACCTGGTTTAGGCTCCAGGCTCCAGCAACCCTGGATACAGGATAAAGCGGTATAGACGATGAGTGAGGTTTATTCATGTTAATAGTTGCTTTATTACCACTTTATTAACCACTTTGCCCCATCAACATCCTCATGAGGTTAATTAGACCAAAAAGTGCAGCTTGTCACATTAGAGGGAAACCACAAAGCCGCAAGATCTTCCAGTGTCAGAAAACTTTTAAACTTTACCTCTGAGTGTTCTGACTGTTCTGAAAATGTTAAACTTCAACTTCTTTGTTCGTACATACAGTTATACATACTGTAAGATATCAAAGTGAATACATTTATATAAACGTAAGAACAGCACCATCTAACCAGTCAGAATTGCGAATTCAGCGCTGGGAAAACTGCTTTTGACACAGGTATTGCTGCGGTAAACAATTTTAACAGAGTTTATTCAAGTCAGTGGGGCATTCCTTATCCAGGAGTAAATATAACAACAAACAGGGTTAAAGCACAGGCCATGCAGGCCAACCAAAGCAGAGCCTTCCTGTTATAGCTGCTTTCCTTCCTGTTGTGCTCTTCTTTATTTTTATTCATTTCGTGCATGCTCTCTTTCACCCTCCCCTTTCCCTCGTTCCCTCACCCTGTGCTCTCCGTCTCTATCTGTGTGTCTGATAACATCTTCCTCGCCTCTGCTCTTGAAAAAGCTGCACCACTTACATGATCGCGCCTCTCGGTATGAAGAGTTTTCTCTGTGTGTGTGTGTGTGTGTGTGTGTGTGTGTGTGTGTGTGTGTGTGTGTGTGTGTGTGTGTGTTTGTGAATCGGTGTATTTACAGAGAGGTGTGTGCATGTGGTGAGGTCAGGAGAGAGCTTAATGACCGTTCTGCTGGTGTGTGTGTGGGGTCTCCTTGTTATCCCTGTCTGTCCACTCAATCAAATGCTGAGAGAAATGGAAATACATAGAGTGAGAAGGGAAGTGAGGAAAGTGCTGTCTGTGCTTGCTGAGGCTGACAGTTAAAGTTCTAGTTTGCTAGTAGAACTCTCTCTCTCTCTCTCTCTCTCTCTCTCTCTCTCACTTCATCTCTTATGCTTTTTTTTCCTCCCCGGTTCTTGACTGAGCTATGCATTGACACCTTTCTCCTCCCACTAGCAGCCCAGCAAAGCAACAGGTGACGTTTCATTTCCTTATGCGCGTGATTCCAGCGACACTTTGGCAAGGCAAATAAACTGAGATGTTTCATTTTTTAAAAATGTATTTCATTTTAATTTTATGCAAATTAGTCATTATGCTGTAAATTCATAAATTCACAAATGACTGGTTCTAATAAGTTCCTCAGCAGAGCGTGTCCAATGTCCCCAGAACTCCCTAATTGCACAACTTCAGCTCCTTAGATATTTCGATGCAGTTTAGTTCAGATGTCATTAGGTTTTGGGAAGAAAAAAAAACAAACAACAAAAAAACATGTAAAACAAACGTAACACCATATGCATACATTTAACAGGGGGCTGATTTCTTCTGGTTCATTAACAGCACCACATGCCTTTCTATGACAGTAATTTGTTGAACGATATTATTATTATTATTATTATTATTATTATTATTACAACAGCAGCTCTGACAGCACTGTTAGCCAATTCAAATTACAGGTTCATATAAATGCACCAATTTTAATATGGTATAAAGATATGTGGTATATTAAACAGGGATTTGTAAGCTGGATGTTCAGCCTACTGTAGGTGAATTAAATAATAATAATAATAATAATAATAATAATAATAATACTAATGTGTGTGCAGTTTTTTTATAAACTGATTTTTATACATCTGAGCAGTTGAGGGTTAAGAGCCTTGCTTAAGAGCCAACAGGGGCAATTTGTCCACGATGGGGTTCGAACCTTGGACAATGCCTTAATGGCTATCTCACAACATTAAATGCCGCTATTGCTGGATACAAAGTATGATGCATATTTCAATAATCAGTTTATCAGATTTTATCTTATATTTGACTTTATCTTTAACTTATTTATAAACTTACCATTAAGTGTAACGGATTTGTGTCGGATCACATTTCTCCACCGCATTACTGATTAGTTTTCTTAAAGAGGCCACCCTAAAGGTTTTTTCACGATGTGTTCAAATTAAATGGGAAGAAATGGGAAGACAAAATGATGTCAGTTTTTGAACACCGTGCATTCAAGCCACAAAGGGTGAAAGTAAACATGGGCATCTCCTTTTATTAGCAAGCAAACTGTGAGTACCGATGTACAGTATGTTGTCTAGCGATGCGCCGGTACATCAGCAATGGCTGCTATTCGCCTTTTTGAATGAATAAGACTTCATTCAGAGATGCCAGTGATCGATGTCGGATCGTTGCAGTCTGACATGGCAGCCAGTCGGCTACCCCAACTGCAATTATGGCAACGAGCCAATCAGTGGTGCTATAATACCTCCCATAAAAGAGTTGGCTTTTGCAAGCCAAAATACAGTATCGTCTCTGTGTGTGTATTTCATGATCTCGGATTTTAAAGATCAGCGATGTGCAGACTGCGAGACAAACGTTAATGAGATGGAAGATCAAGTAGGAATTTTATATGTACTTATATTTAATCACATTTAATTTATGTTTCACAAAGGAACGATTTTTGTTGGGCTATGTACTGTACTGCCAAATGCCTAAATGTAAATGTAAATGTAAATGTACTGTAAGTACTGAAAATTCTTCTTACAGAGTCTGTAGCTGAATACACAGTAGGACTGCTTTTCAAACAGATAGTTCTTGCAAAACAATCTGTCTTGTGAGAGAAAGGTTATGTTAAAGGTTATTTCATATTTTTCGCTTCCACAAAGCAGTAAACTTTAAAGGTATAGTTATAATCTTGGGAGGCAAATATGCCTGTATATTTATTTATTGATGCAGAGCAAATACTGGTGTATACAGTACAATCCATTTAACAGTAAAGGTTTAGTTTGCCGCTGACGGTTTGACCCACAATTTGATATCACCTCCTGAACACCTCCTAGTTTGAGTTTCCTAGTTACAATGACTTTTTTTCCTGGATGAAGGTCAGAAATTCTGAGCTTTAGTCATATTCTGCATTATTTCTGCGTTCACAGTGGAGTTACAGTATGGGATATATCTACAAAGACTTCTAATACATCCTTTTGTTGTGTCTCCTAAACTATATAGTCTTAAGCTCAGATAGAGCCAGCAATCTCCAGCACCTGGCTGTAAGAAGAAGGAATGAAATCAACAGCATCAACACCAAGGGGAAAAAAATAATAAAACAACAAGGTACTGCGTACACAAGGTGTGGCGAACTCTCCGAAGTGCAATGACTAACTGGCAAAGGTGTAAAGAATACCAAGTCTGTTTTATATACTGTATATAAAGTGCTGAGAAGTTAAGGGAGAGGAAGAGATTATTGAACTAATCTGTTGCTCAAGTACTCGCTGTATGAAAGCTGAAAATAAAATAAATAAATAAATAAATAAAAGAAGAAGAAAAGATGTTAGACAAGCGATACTCCCACACTGATCTTTAAAACAACAGTCCACGTCTTTTATTTTCACATGACTGTTTCATCTGGACGCTGTGAGAAGGCGTGTGTGAGAGAATTTACACTGCACAATTTGCACATCTGTGTCAAAATGTGAGATGGAAAATCACTCAAATGAAAAACAATGAAAAGTACTGTTTGGTGTTACACACTTTCAGTTGTGACCCGCTCAATCGTTTCTCTCTCCTGTCACCTCTGTCATTCTGCCTTCCTTTGGAGAGGCCCGCTAACGGCTAACTAATCAGTTACATCTGACGTATTCATCACCGGACGCGCTCGCTCTCCTGTCACAGCTCTGATCGGCAGCGCAGATGAACATGATTAGAGCTTCCTCGTGCACACAGGCTTCCAACAGCAAGTACACAGCAGCCTGAAGTAAACGCAACCTGAATAGGACTTCCCCGTTCTCTTCTTTTTCCCCAACTGATTACCACGTTCGATAGATGAGTAACACGTAATTACTTATTGACTCGCACCGGGAGCATTATTTATAATGTCGATGGCTAATTCCCCTGTGGCTACTTCAAAAGCCCCCGTGTTTACGCAACGCACATCAGGAGGACAGGCAATAAATTCATATATATAGCACAATTACATGATCGCTTCTGTGGAAACAGACGAACAAACAAGCATTAGAGTTAAACGGGGCAGAAAAACTCGATTTCACTGTAAAAAAAATATATATAATAATTGAATGAATAAATAGACTAACAATTAAACATCTAGAACAAAAACAATTATTTGGATAAATCACAAGGCTTTAATTTCACAGACAGACAGACAGAAGGAAAGAAATCAAGAAATCAATCAAAAAATCAAAGCTCTGAATTTGTAGCAATGGCAATAAGAGATTACAGGACAAACAAACAAACATACAAACAAATACTATGGAACATTAAAGAGAATCACATGACACAAGAACTTCGAATGTGCCCTAATGTCATTATACAAACTAACTACAAAAGACTAGTTAATTAAGCAAATAAATTAATAAATCAATAAAGCTATAGCTATTAACTAATGATAAAATGGCATAATATTGCATTGATTTTACTATAATGTCATTTTGAAAAATATTTCTACAGTCTTATTTACATATTTTGTTGTTGTTTTTTAGTTTGCATATTACAGTACCTGAAGGTCTCCTGTAAATCGTTATACACCAGCCTGCCATAATATTATAACCACGGACAGGTGAACTGAACCACACTGTACATGTGGTGACATAATCTTGGGCGCCCATTCCTGTGGGCACCAAAGGCAGGTCCAATCCCACAGAAAAGCCAATGTACAGTAGCGCAAATTGCCAAAAAAGTCTATTTTGGCCACAACAGAAAGGCCTCAGGACACCCAGTGCACCATAGCGCACCATGCACAGGGCCTAGCAGGCAAAGAGTTTAAAACCGCCACCCCAGCCTCCGTAATACCCAGATCCCAATCCGATTGAGCACCCCTGGGGTGCACCAGACAAACAAGTCTGATCCACGTCCTGACATTCCATGCCAGACAAAAAACAGCCATGCCAGACACAACAGTGGCCCTGTGAAGACACATCCTGGTGGGAACCCTCAGTGTATGTTTCGAATGAATGAACGAATGAATAAACGCAATAAATGAACGAATAAATAAGAGACCTTGACAGGACTGAATAAATAATGAAATTCTTTGATTCCATTGCAGTGTCATTGGGAAGCGAAAAAAATAAATTAAAAAACCCTTCATCTATCCCACATGCAAATGTCTTCTATGATTCTTCAAGCTGCTTACTCTGTGTATCGTGCTGTAACAAAAGCAGACTAGCGAAGCTTGTTAGCTAAGACACTACGGCAATGGCCTTGCTTATTACTGTCACTCAGTTTTAAATCATGTTTAACATTTTACGCAAGGAACACGACCGCCTCATTATTTTCCACATTGTTCCGCATGCGGCTTATTAGCCGGGTTTATTACAGTTCGGAACAGCTTTTCTAATAACCACCACTCCCTTACAGCAAGTCATTTCATTTCAGAACGGTAAATCAGCTCTTGGCTAGTGGCTTCTTTTATCAAATTATAGAAATCAGAGGGCATGAATATCTTACCATGTCTGCACTAGGGCAAGATCACACACACACACACACAGAGTCTCCCAGAGTGACCATATTCTCTGTAGATCAATTCACTATGACTGATCTGTCCTCAACCGGAATATATAACGCAATATAAATATAGGAAGATGTAAATAAATGCTGTACAAGCCAAAGCACGTGCCATTTCCACTTTATTACTGAATATGAACATTACAGGCGGTGGTGTAGTGGTTAGCACTGTCGCTTTGCACCTCCAGGGTCCAGGTTCGATTCCCGGGCCAGGCTCAATTCCTGTCTCTGTGTGCATGGAGTTTGCATGGTCTCCTCATGCTCGGTGGGTTTCCTCCGGGTACTCCGGTTTCCTCCCACAGTCCAAAGACATGTAGGTTAGGTTAATTGGCATTCCCAAATTGCCCGTAGTGTGTGAATGGGTATGTGAGTGTGTGTACATGTGTGTGCCCTGCGATGGATTGGTACCCTGCCTCGTGCCCTAAGCCTCCTGGGATAGGCTCCAGGCCCCCCGTGACCCTGAATACAGGATAAAGCGGTATAGAAGATGAGTGAGTAAGTGAGTGAGTGATGAAATACAGTCCCGAAATACTGGATTTTTATCGCATTGGATTTGTCATGCATTTTTAATGATGCAATCCACTGACACAAGTTTATGCATGCTGTGAACGCTCATGGTATCGACTCAGGGGGTGGGGATAAAAAAAAAAAAATCATACATTTACTAGCAATCTCACTGGACACATTAAAACATGCTTGCCCTGTCTCATTTTATTTGCTTGTCTAGAAATGCAATTAATTATTGATTAATGTATTTTAACTAAACCAGGCAAAGACAATCTGAGCGAGTTGGAAGTCTTGGCTTCCAATCGAACTCTAGCTACGTTTGGTTCTAATGAGAAATTGATTCGACCCTGGACCGACTCGGCTGAATAGTCATAGTTTTCTTTAAATGTGAGCATCTGGACTAAACCATAAGGTGCAACCTAAGCCAAAGGACAGAGCTACTGTACAGTATAGAGCTATAGTACTGTACTAGTAAGTACTAGAGATTTGAAGTAACAGATGATAAAAGAAAATATATTGTGGATGCATAGACAAAATGCATGCATTTTTTTTTTGACACCAGCATCTTGCTGGTAGCTCATATCCTGAAAAAAAAAAAAGAAAAAGAAAAACTAAGATTGGTGGCTTCGTAAAAAAGGAGAAAGAAATTTCAATAAAACCTCTTTCAAAAGATCGTTTTTGGAGGCTCAGGTGCTTAAGAAATAATGTTTATTGCAAGACACTCATAAAGAAAGAGACATCAGCCACAGTATCGCTCAAGGTTTTATGTCTTTTATAGGAGGATGACAGACTGAAAGGTTTAGCTCTTGTTTTAGAGTAACCCTCAAGATAAGACAAGGTCTTCAGAGCACTCCACCAGCAGCAAGGTCACTATGTCGCCAAACACTTTACAAGTCCTCCATACACTTATGTAGTCTTCTTCTAATCACATCATAAAACATTTTTGACAAATGAGCTCTGATGTTTTTTTGTTTTTCTTTTTGTGTGTGTACTTCCTTTCAACTTTCCATGAAGAGGTCCAGCTGAATGGTGGAGAAGATGTAATTCTCTTCATTGATACCACATGAATTCATGGGTCTAAAAAAAGTATTAAGTTTTAATGTAAAAAGTTTTATTACTGTCTACCCCAAGTCTTGAGCCACCCATCATTTCTTCACATTAAATGAAATTAAATGATGTAGGTTAAATTTAAAAAGTGTGTCAAGCTGCAAAGTGCTCAAAAATACAGTTTAAAAATATGTTGATTATGTAGCAACCTCAGCAGCAGCCTCATTTCCCCTCTCGTCCGTTCCAACTCCAGCATCAGCAGTACACTAATCACCGGACTGATCATCTGTCATCATCTGCACTTGTTTCTCACTTGTTCATGCCTTAAGGTACATATTTTTTTATGTTTGAATAATTCATAGATCACTGTGTAGATTCACAAACCAAAACCACATTCTTCTGAATCTGGTCAGGTTCAGGAACTGGACTGAAAATGAGAGAGAAAAACATGCCAAAAATGAAAGTCCTTCAGGATGCGTGGAGAACTATTCCTCAAGACTACTGTAAAAGTCTGGCTCTTTGGAAGCAAAATATGAAGAAATGATGGACACCCCAGGACTTTTGCGCAGTACTGTAGTCCTGCAGAAAATAATTATACTGGCAGGAAAATTCCACTTCTGGTATGTTGCACTATGAGCTGTTGTTCTCAAGAAGGGTTGCAGAATTTTCTCTTTTTAAAAAAAAATTGAGTAAATCTGTGAATCTAGGTAGACTTGAGATTAAATTCAATTCATGTTTTGAATTGCAGTTTTCAGTTTGAGCACTACAATTCATTCCAAAGTGTGTAATGAGAATTAAAACACTATGTAATTTATATTGCTGGTGTTTTTTTTGTGTTTTTTTTTAGAAAGCGACAATCTCCCCTCCCCACCCCCCCACCCCCCGGTAAGCTTTTGCTCTGCACTCCAGTGTGGTACAGCAGGTAGCGGTACCATGTACCGATGAATTTAAAAGAAGAAAAGCACTAATCTCACAAAATGTTCGTTATTCATGCATTTTTTAAATACTTTGTGGAAGATGAAAGTAGTTTGCATTTAAAGGAATAAGGCCATACCTGCAATGCCGATCCAGTGAATCCCATCAAACAATAAAATACCGATTCAATTAATTTAATTTCACATTAATTTATTTATTCGCATTGCTCTAGTTACTATTATGTAAATTATTCACTTTTCAAAAAATGTTTTATGGGAAAGTTTAGAGAAAAAGTAGTCTAATCGTCTGTATCCTTAATCGCTTTATCCTGTATCCTCATAGTGCAACATACCAGAAGTGGAATTTTCCAGCCGGTATAATTCTTTTCTGGAGGACTACAGTACTGCGCAAACGTTTTGAGACTTAGGGCACTGGGGAGACTTAGGGCACGAGGCAGGGTGCCAATCCATCACAGGGCAGACACAAATGCACACACTCATTCGCACACTATGGGCAATTTGGGGAAAGCCAATTAGCCTTATCTGCATGTCTTTGAACTGTGGGAGGAAACCGGAGTATCCTGAGGAAACCTACCAAGCATGGGGGAACATGCATATTCTACGCACACAAAGGTGGAAACCAAACCTCAAACCCGGACCCTGAAGTCCAACCAGTAAGTCGCCATGCGGCCATTTGAAAGATTTGTTAAATAAATAAATCTGAATTGTTTATGGTTTATTTTTTATGAATTAGTTTTATTATTATCATTTGAAATGGGAAAGTTTAAAGTTAAAAGTTTTTCAAAAATAGTTTAAACACAAAATAGTAATAAATCTCTTTTTTTCAGGTTTGCTTTCTAGCAAACAGAATTTTAAAATATTTTTAAACCACCATATACTACATGTTGCACTCTTTTTATTAACAGATGCTGTCCCCACAGATGCAGCTGTTTGGGCTTAATGGGCCTATATAATGAAAAATAACGGTCAGTGCTTTCTAGATGCAAAATAGTGTAAATAATGAGCGTCTGCTGCAATACTTAATACACAATAATTAGTTTCCGCTATGTATGATAATAATAATACATTCAACTTAAGCTGAAGCATGACTCAGCTCCTAGTGGTGGACTGCTAAATTTCCCCAGTCACTGCCAACAGCTCAGTACTAACGGTGCTAACAGAGTCAGGATGCTCATATACAGCTGAGCCACTGAGAGGGAACAGCTGCTGAATGCCTGAAGCTAAGGTCACATGAATACACTAACTACCTCCTCCATCCCCCAATTCCTTCTCTTTTCCACTTCATTGGCCTATCGCAGCTCACTCACTCCAGACACACACTCACACACAGGTGGCTAAGGCAACTCTGGTGCCAGCATGAACTCTGGCAGCAGTGGTGAAGCCTGCATTTACCCCAGCAGCTGGGTTCACCCACCACTCCGATTACTGAAATTAGCAGAAGTAATTAACAGATCCACTAGCATACCGCACCAACAAAGGAGACCCATTTTTAGCCAGCCACCCAGCCCCAGGAATATAAAGTAAGGTGCGCAGTCAGTCAGTCAGTCACATAATTTGTCATAGCCATGTGTTGTTAAAGTGCAGAACATACAGTATGGATTGGCCAGTGGACATCCAGAGCAAGGAACCTTTTCAATACAGACTCAAACTTTCTATTCTGTTTTATGAACTCCAGTTAGTGAACTCCATGGAGTGAACTCCATGGTTAGGCTTTTGCATCCTGCTTGTCGTCCTGAGTGAATGGACTTTGCATCTTCTCCCTGTGCTTGGTGGGTTTCCGGCGGGTACCCCGGTTTCCTCCCATAGTACTAAGACATGCACTCTAGATTGATTGGCGTCTTCAAATTACCCATAGTGTGAGATAAGTGACATCTCATGGGATAAGTGTGTGTGCACTTATCCCATGAGATGTGTTGGCACCCCTTTCGGGGTCTACCCTACTTTGTACCCTACGTTCCCTGGGACAGGCTCCAGGAGCTCTGTGCTCCTGCAAAGGATAAGTGGTATACATAATGTATAGATGGATGGATTATACAACCACAAGCACACTGTATAAATAACCATAAAAACATTGCATTAGCTCCCGGTGGTATTTCACAGAGTTCATGACTACAGGTAGCCTAACAATGTTTCTAGAGCCACTAAGGGAAAAACAGGCCCATAACATCACAGATCCTTCATCATGGTTACCAGATAAAGACTGGGGACTTGGATATGGGCATTGCTTTCATTGCTAGCAGTGTTAGGAGAGGTTTCACCAATTATCCACCAAAAAAAATTTATTCAAATACATACAGTAAAACGTGATCCAAACTAATTCACAAAGTGGCTTCATAGCAATGCAGAGGTAGACCCTGAACAAGCTAAAGGCAGTAGTGTTAAAAGAACTCTATGAGAACATTTGATATAAAAAAAAAAGTGCCAAAAGAACTCTATAAGGACATTTGAAAAAATAAAGCAGGATAGGAACAAAGATGCTGAAGATGAGCCCTAGACACTAGATAGGGGAACTGCAGGAGAAAGAGTGCAAGCAAGATTAGGAGAGGGATTCAGCTCAAACACAGTATAGATCCTGAGTTATGATCTTAGAGGCGTTCGTAGATATGAAAAAAAGAGAAAAAATATGAAACCTTTTTCACATCAATAGAATGATGAATGAATATGAGATGAAGGAATGTATAACTCATAAGGTATGAGGGTTCAAATATTGTGCAGGGATCGACCATCACGTTAATGTGTAGCTAATTACAAATCATAACGCAGCAGGAGTTTACAAGATGATAATCATTCACTTATCCAAAAAAAAAAAGAAAAAAACTTCTCAAGGGTGCTTTGAATTAACAAGGTCCTAAATAGAGTCGGAAGAGGATTGTATTGCTGAAAAGAAATTCTGCAATTACGTGGTTATTTGTGGAGGACAAACTGAAGAACCCTTGATATGGAAGATGAAACTTTTTCACTGGATGTTTTTGAGCTTGTTCTTTCACTATAGACTGGATATGACCTTGGCAAACCTAAGCGATATCACCAGTAGGTTTTCTTAAAAGTGCTTTTTGAAGCTCAACTTCAAAGCTCTGGTCATCATCGACTTTGCAGGAGCTGATTCTGCATAAATCTTGGTTAATCCATAAATGGGCAAATGTGCAGAAATTAAGACCTGACTGATGGTTGGAACATAGGTGCTTACACCTTGGTTACCACAAGCTGGCTAGCTTAGCTTTAGCTAAGGGGCTAAGCAAAAACCCTAAGAGATTGACTCACTTTTGGAGCCAGCATTCATTCGAGGAACTTCAACTGAAAGTTTTAAAGACTTTTAAAAGTGCTGAAAATCAAGACTCAATCCACATTTCTGCTGTTATCCAGATCAATCCAAATGTAATCACTCTATGTGAGTGTCCTTTACACCGGTTTCTTTGAATTAGCCATAGAAATAATTGGATTATGATAACAATATTGATAAATGTGTCAATGTGCAAATAATCAACCAACACATTCTGACCAAACACAATCAAGAATAACACAATTGTGAATGGACATACAGTATATGTCCCTGCCTCCTATAATGGATCAACTTGTTTTTTTTTCTTTTTTGCTTGATCATGGCATCATATGGAGATATACAGTAATAATGAAATAAACACAGAAAAGAAGTGAAATGTTGAGGTCTGGTACAGTCACTGCCAAAATGTGTTCCTCTGCTCTTACCCTTATGTCTTTATTACATGATTTCCTGCAGATAAACACTCCCGTTTTGGTTTTCCCCTCACTGTGCCTCTCCGGACACCCATCTCTCATTAGACCCTGGGCAAATGACTTTTTAATGAACTCCAAATAATCTCCTCTTGCGAAAGCCATTATATGTGATGGAGATAATTTTAATTACTGAAAGCTCTGTCAGCAGGACGTAAGGTTTTCTATCAACTTCCACTGTATCTGCCTTGGATATTTTTTTTCTTTTTTTCTTTTTCTACCTATAAAGCACTTTTAGATCCACTGCACTGCTACACTAATGCTTTCTCCACCATCTTATTAGATCATCCGAGCTTGTGCGGTTATGGCGAATAACTGGGTTGAACAAACAGACCCAGGACGTTAAAGAAGACAGAAAAGCACTTTGCTTTCCTGATGAAAATTCAGTTTTGTGTCATTGGCGTTACTAGAGTTAAATGGAGAGGAAAAAATATTTCCAAGTGCAGTTAGCTTCGTAGATACAATATCTAGTGATGCAAAGAAGGGTGAGGAAATAAACGTAGTTAGATTCAATAATAAATAAAAAAAAATGGTGTGTGAGAGAGTGCGTGTATGCATGCAGTGTAGTGTGTTTTTCTGCATGACCAAACACTTGGAAAGCAGATGCGCTGTGTTGTATAGCACTCATCTCATTAAGATGTCATGTGAACAAGCTAAGTGCAAAATGTCTCTCTGTTTCCGTCTCCCTTTATCGCCCCCCTCCCTGCCTGTCGCTCTTTAGCTGTCAATGGTCCTTTACTGCCTGTCAGGAGCTTTTTGTCAAGCTATTACCAAACATATTGTGTTTTTTCGTGTAATTAAGCAGGAGGGATTTCATTAAAGCCACAGGAGAGCAGGTTCCTGCACTTCTCCACTTGCACCAGCTGCACGAGATCTCCCACTAGGTCTCGGATTCTTCGCCTGCTCACTTTTATTTCACTTTTTGTTTTGTAATTTAGTTTTAACGCTCTGATCATAAAACGCAGCAAGACAATGCAATCCTCAGCGGTCACTGTTCTCACGTTGACCTCCAAAATGCTAGACGGAACTGCCGGTTAAGATTTCCTACAGTTTTAGACGTACATACTGTACTGTATAGTCTATTATGAATGAAGGAACACTTACCTTGGTTAAGCTTTTAACAAACACGGTGAAGTTTTGGTGTTGCCTGAGTTCTAAGGATTAACTACCGTTTAATGTCACGAAGGTGTTGAAGACATCTGGGATTACTTGTTTAATGAAGGAGGCTGATCATTATCCAGAGATGACACAAATGAGGAAGCACATCAAGCACACAGACACCCCCCCCAAAAACAAACAAACAAAAAAAACACTCATAATCTGGTGGTCCCAGGCCAAGTGACAGCTGGGTTTGCTACAAGTGGATAAGCAGCTAATGAGCCAAACACAGTGCTTGACAATTCACATCTGCTGTCAGTCTCCAGCCTGGGCCAGATCACACTACTCACACTATTCCCCGTGAACACGGTTCTACCAATGACCAGTACATACGTGTAAGCTCAATCGTTATGGTCCACTATTCTCCTTAGATCAAAATATTCCGTCAAAGGCACAAGAGGCATTCTTTTGATTGTGCGGAATAACAGAAGACCAAGTTATGAGAGTAAAAACTTGCTTTATGTCTCTATATAGTCCCCTGCTACACTAATGCCCTTATCCCAGTCTTTCATCAGTGCTTGGATGCCATCATGGTGGAAAGTTTTCTCAGTATGCCAGAGACATGACCAGACGTCAGAAATGCTGGCCTCCCACGAGCTCCTTTAATGTGGAAATGGCTTGGAGCAAGGTCAGGACTGTATAGGGATGTGGCTAAATTCCTGTAATGGGCAAGTAGTGTTCATAAATGATTGTGTGTATACTGTAGTTCTCACTGACAGATGCGTCTCTTACACAAGCTGCCAACAAGTTATCTGTCAATTCTCAACGATCAGGCATTCCACTCACTGAACTTCCTAAGAACGTCTGCATTGCGCTTGAAGCCACTTCAGCCAGGATTAATTCATGGATGCACAGCCTTATTTAATATGTCTGTACCATGCAAATGTTTTACCGTGGCTAAGAGTCTCATCCTTGTAATATATAGTACTTGTCTTCTGTAAATGTCAAACGGTAAGAAATTTTATCACAAGTCCCAGTTTGACTTGAACACCTATAATAATAATAATAATAAGAGGAACAATAATAAGTATTGTCTGAGACACAGTATGTGTTACACCGCAGAACTGTAATCCAGATATGTTGATGGGGACTCCATGGAATGCACCAATCGAGCGCACAATAAATAAGGGACTTGAGTACCTGCTCGCTATGTCATCATTTTTTTCGAGGGAGTCTTTAGAACATTGGCACTGGCAACTCCCCATCAGCCTGAGTGTAATACTTTCCCACAACATGTGGGCGTTTCAAAAAATCCCTAGCACTTCCATCCAGGTTTCCTCACGGGTGAATTCAAAACTTTGCATAAAAAGAAAGTAGACAGCGCACTACTTACATCGCGCCGGAGAAGAGCCCAGACTCCGGATATATACTCGCTAAAACTGTTAGTGAGTTGGAAAAGTTTGTAAAGTTTTAAATCCTTAAACTACTCAATCACGCCTGTAACAATAGCGATGAAAATCGCCAGTAGTGTAAAAATGCGGCACATTAAACTGTCTTATCTAACCTCACACATCAAAGCTGGCATGGAGACATTATCAGTATTTTTCAAAAGTGCAGTCAGGTTGAAGCAAGTAGCTAGATTACAAGCTGTGTGTGCTGTTACATAAAAATAATCAATGATGAGGTCATGTTAGAGAAGAGGAGAGATGCATGGACAAGGCTGTGTTCCAATTGGCTAACAGTTCCCTGTGAAGTGGAATGCACAATATATGCAGTCATGTTCAATAAGATTCCAAAGAGTAGCCAAAGAGACTGCTCAGTGTAAAGGGAACTATGGACAGTATAGAGAAAACAAACAGACAATGTTTCATCACCAGTTTAATTAGCAATGCTCGCACTATGTAGGGTCATCCCTATGTTCCCAGGGACCTAGATTTATATAGCACATAATGGGACCATGACAAAGAGTTCTATGTTCATAGAGCCCCTGTGTTCCACAGTTCCATGCTCCTATGTTCCCAAGGCTCACGTTTTCCAAGGTCATATTTTCTCAGCGTCCTACTGTATGTCCCTATACAGTACAGTATATCTGTTCGTTTGATGAAATTTCTTCTAGAGACCTCCAAAAATTACATAAATGATAACCATTAGTTGTGCAATGTTTACAAAGTTTTTGAAGCCTTACCTCAATATAATAAAGTGAATATTGTTGAGGTGAATCGCTTGAATTGGGTCACGTGTGCATCGGACAGAATAAGAGGGTTAGTGTTTGTCAACAGAAAGATGAACCGGAGAACTTAGGAACATAGGATGCTTTAAACATAGGACCCTAGAAACATAGGGCGCTGGAAACATAGGATCCTGGGAACATACTGTAGGGCCCTGTAAACATAGGGCGCTGGGAACATTAGGTAGAACCTTAGTGCACTAGGAACATACAGGGCGCTGGGAACATTAGGTAGAACCTTAGTGCACTAGGAACATAGGGCACTGGGAATGTAGGACCTTGAGAACATAGGGTCCTGGCAATATATGGCACTGGGAACATAGGGCCTAGGAACATAGGGTGTTGGATAGATAGGACACTTGGAATATAGGACCCTGTGTACATATGGCACTGAGAATATAGGACCTAGTGAACATACAGTAGAAACTTGGGAACATACAGTGGGCGGTGGGAACATAGTGCCCTGGAAACATATGGTGCTAAGAATATAGGACCCTGTGAACATAGGGCATTGGGAATGTAGGGTGCTAGAAACATACAGGTAGGTATGATCCCACACCTAGCTTCTGGAAATGTGGATAGTAAAACCAAGTTAGCAAGCTTTATCAGTGACCAGTAACAATAGTACCCCAATATATATAAGCAAATAGTTTTTTTTTTTTCAGAGACATTGAGAGAGAGAGAGAGAGAGAGAGCACGTCTGGCTAAGCACCACACCTATCTTCCTACACAGCCATCTGCTGATGCAATGATTCCTCACGCTGTGTGACGTCTTTACCCGTATCAATGTTCGGCCTTTAACACATAACTGAAGCATAAAAAAACCATAAATCTTACTTTCATAACTCACACAACACTCATTACACTTCTCCACAGGGGAACAAACACACAGTTTTCACATGGATTAACACACGCACACACAGACACACACACGCGCACACACTCTCAGCTAGCCTGGGGTTTTAGCCTCTCTAAAGTCCTGTCTGTCTGCCTCTAATTGCATTTGATAACAATTTTCGTCGAGCCTCCTCTGGCAGCGTCCACACCCTGCTCCCATCAGCAGCTGCCGCTAATTAGCTGCTATCGCTAGCTCTTTTGGCACACTCGCCCGCTTCTCCCGGCTCTGCAAACTGTACAGCACAAATTACTGGATCGTGGAGGTAAATAAGCAGGAGGCAAAAAGATTGAGGGAACAAAAGAAAAAAAAATACATGCAAGAAGAAACAAAGAAATGAAAAAAAAAAAAACTGGGAGGGGATAAAGAGGGAGAATGTGGGCGTAGAGCAGAGGAAGTCAAGGGAGTCGAGTGAAAGATGGAGGATTCAGTGATGCCGGGATGCGGTAACCTTTGCGTAGCCTTGGAATATATAGCATAATATAGGAAGTGTGTGAACTTCAGCATGTGTGTTGGAATTGTCAGGTTAAGCTACGTTTGACCTCGACAGAAAAGCAGCGCAGACAATGCCGACTCTCTGGATGAAAGCAGGAGTTTGACGATACAAATTTATAGGCAGTGGCGCATAATAGGACCCGGAGGTGTGTGTTATGTGTTAAGGGAAAGGTGCGTGGGCGGATGTGTATGAGAGGTCCTGGAGATGTTAATTGAGTTGATGCAAACTCGCTTATATTACATACCAACAGATGAGAAAGAGAGAGAGCGAGAGAGAGAGAGAGAGGGGGGAAAAGTCAGAGTTCTACTTTTAATTCACGCACACACACACACACATCCTAGATTCAACAGAATGAGAAAATAGGAGCACCCCTTTCTGCTCCTAATACATCAGAATTAATAATATCATTTCAGCAGTGTTTTATGAGGCACGCACAGCAAACTCCACTCGAGTTGCGTTACCCTCTGGCGAGAAAAGCTCAGCCCTGTACGCCCCATGTTTAAGAAGTTAGAAGATACCTCTCATAACGGTTTAACGGCGCATACAGCTAGCGGACACAGGCCGCCTGTTCCCGGACTAATGGCTCCTCCGGGGGTTTGGAGCACAGCCTCGGGGGAACGTTCCAAATGCGGGGAGGCACTCGGCTGTGTCACATTAATAAAGTAGCTGCCTATGAGTAAATAGCAATGCGGCGAAGGGGAAATGAGGGTGTGCAGGAGGAGGAGGAGGAGAAGAAGGAGGAAGAGGAGAAGGAGGAGGAGGAGGAGGGGGGGGACATCAAACGAAATTCCTCTTTTATTTTCCAAACGGCAGCGCTTTCCATAAATGTGTTTTTCATCTCGGGTAAAACTTCAAGCCCTGATGAAAAATGGAGCAATTAGTTTCTGGAGTTACTAGAAGTCTGTGAATTCATTCCGGTGACTTTACATGCAAACGATAATGCATGAAGTATTCCTAATGCAGAGGTTTTCCCAGGCTTCTTCGAAAATGAAATCAATGAAAAGCCAAGAGGTTCACGTTTTTCTTCATGCCACCTTTGTTTAATGTCCTGCCGTGTGGCTCTTGCCTGGCTCTGTGTGGACAGAGTTTCTCAGCAGGCCTTCTAGTGGACACTTCAGGAACTGCAGTTGCTTATATTCTAGTTTACATACATATGACTTTGTAAGCTTTAATGGGTTAATATGTTTAAAATGTGTAGACAGTGTGTCATTCAACTTTATGGTCTGTTATAATTAAAGGTCATAGAGGCATTATTGATGAGGGAATAAATAAATATAGCTTGCATTATAACACTACCTCCATACCCCCACAAAAAATTTAATAATAATAATAATAATAATAAAATAAATATCTTTATTTATTTATTTATTTATTTATAATTCATTCATTTATTCATTCATCTTCTATACTGCTCATTCTGTACAGGGTTGGCTAAGGTCTGGAGCATATCAAAGGGACTCAGGGCATGAGTGGGGTATACCATGGACAGAGTGCCAATCAATTACAAGGCACACTCGAACACACACACATACACACACACACATACACACACACACACACACACACACACACACACTCATTCAGGCAATTTTGGAAATGCCAATGACCCTAATCTTCATGTCTTTGGACTGTGGGAGGGAAACAGAGCACACGGAGAGAACATGCAAACCCCATGTACACGGACCCCGAGGTGGGAAATGAACCCTTAACCTGGAGGTGCAGTGCTAACTATCCCACCGTGGCACATTCATTTATTTATTACAATTTTGGATTTTATATATCCAATCAATGTTTTATTTTTCTTTATTATTTTTATTATTATTATTATTATTATTATTATTATTATTATCTCAAATCTATTTAAGATTAGACTGTGTAACATCAGACATCTAAATTCATGCGTTTCTTAATCCCAGGCCTTGAGCTCTGCATCACAGCACTGTTTTACGTCCGATCCTCATGTCATACACTTTGACTCGCTGAAGCTCCTCTCCTCACGGATAAAGCATGAAACCAAGAGTTTGCAGCATTTTTCATGAAACGTCTCAATCTACAAAGCTAATCAGCTTGAGATTTACACAACGTGAAGCGCTAACCCAGGCAAACTGTCCTTAGGAAGAGATGAACTTGATTGCCTGTATGACAGATCCCGGCAGCTGACGACGGCTGCTGACGGAGCGTTAGCGAGGGAGATATTGTGTTTGAGCAGAGATTGTCGAGTCTTGTGAGCAGCTTAAGTTGTGCTAACGCACTCGGCGAGCAGGATGAGGGGAGCAGTGCGGCAAGAGAGGATTAGACGCTATAGAAATACAGTTCTGCTGTTCTACACTCCACTAAACTTGCACACACACGCACACACGTTTTTCTCCCAGGAATATTTTTAACCTAATATGTAAATGTGTTTTCCTAGTTATGCCTCATACATTTCCTCCTATAGGCAGGTTCAGGAACAGCCTCAGGCAAGTTACTCGGAGAGCTATGGTATTGCTGATCCGTGTCTTATTCTGAAACAAGGAGAGCAGCAAAACAGTTACGGCTGGGATTCCCTAAAGTTCAGGGTGTATGTTAAGTATCGCAATTTACTCCGTTATCTTACTTCCGAATCCTCGTGCCTGCGACAGAACAGAATCTCTGTGTGGGGAAGTTTAAGCACTTTTAAGCTTTTGCTTAGCAAATAATTTATCAAATAAATACCGAATTAAACGAAGCCGGATTTACCGCGAGACTCCTCGTGCATGCTGTGTGCAACTAATCAGACACGCTATACTCAATTTAATTAATTTACACCATCACCGCCCATAGCTTAGGGCATCGTAGAGCCCCAGTTAAATCTTAATCGCATACAAAATACCAAATACAGACCTGCTCCTCAGCTTCATCCCTATAAAAGATCATCTGCGATGACATCATCGGAATGTGTTTGCCAAGCTTTGGCAAACAGTATGAGATTGTATAAGTTTTACATGTTTGCATCTCTCCGTGTCTATGTGGGTTTGTTCTTTGGAGTTCTCCAGTTTCTTCCCACCTTCTGGTAGGTGGATTGGCTACACTAAACTGTCACTAGGTGTAAAAGAGTGTTTGAACGAGGGCTGGGTGTATCCCTGCCTAATGTTCAGATCCACCACAAGGCTTGCCAGACCTGTTTTACCCATACACTGAATTCATAATAACCCTCGTGACCATTTCAGTCTCTTCCAATATTTTTTTTAATCTCCCATTTATTCTTCTTCAACCATCCTATTCTATTTATTATTTGAAAAGTTGCTTATCCTCATTTTTATTTTTGTAAAGCCCCCTTGGGTCAGAGAAAAAGCTTGTTTATGCTTCTAAAGCATTTCCTTTTTGAAAAGGTTGCGTCTTTTGTTCCATCTCTGACATGGTAAAGACTTTATTTAGGCAGGGTGGTGATGGATCTGGACCACTGGGAATGATGTGGGAATACATGTGGAATACACAATAATTGGGACACACATATATTCATATCTTGGGGTAAGTTAGCCTTGCCAATCCGCCCACCAGCATCTTTTTGGCAGTTGGGAGAAAAGTGGAAAACCCCAGAAGGAAGGAAAGCCATGGGGAAACATTGCAAAACTTCACATAGACACTATCCAGCATTACGGATGGACCCTAGAACTTTGAGGTGGCGATGCTTCCGGCTATGGCCCATTACACCCTAGCACCCTTCATCCAAAATAACAAGCCGGAAACCAAAGCCAGTTTATACTTGCTCTACCTTTCGCTATGCATTAACACTGTGCATCATGACAAGGAGCAGGTGTAGGTTGTGTTCTACTTCATGAAGCAGGAAAGCCATTAGTACTGACAGTTGCAGCCCAACAAGTGGGTTACGACATCGCTGAACAGATTCCAGCGAATCCCTGGAACGGCTGCCAATAGATCATGAAGGGTTGGCCATAACTGAACTTCAGCAATAAAAAAAGCTGAGATGGATGGGTTAGAATGCGCTACGGTGTTACATCCGGTAGCACCTTCTCCACACACCCACGCTTACGCTCTGTTGTTCTGCCAACTTTAGAGTGTATGTGTGGAGATTAATAGAGGGAAGGGAAGAGGAAAGAAAAGTAAAAAAAAAAAAAAAGATTGTAAAGAGATTTGCATGTTCCGACACTAAACTGAAGATCTTCACATCCAAGAAGGTACCCGAGACCGATTTGAGGATACTGGTTTGGGTCATGTGCATATTAATTAATATTCATTTATTATATTGTTTTTTACTCTGATGTATTGAATCCAGTTCTCTGTAACTACAAAAACACTAAAACGTGAATACATTATACATTAGAAAATATAGGAAAGTCTGAACAAAGAGTGCTGGCTTTTGTTTCTGCTTTTAAGCAATACTTTAAAGTTTCTCTTAAATGTAGGACCTTTAAAAAATACTAAAAGCAAATGGAAACATGACCCCATTTAGAAACATTACCTCTGGCCATTACACATCCCCTCCTTCACAGATCGCTTGCGTCCCATTGATTTCTTTTGCCCTTTAACTATTCCCTTTCTATCTTCATCTCACTTGTTCAATTTCCCCCCATATCCTTCGTGCTCTCTCCTTCACATTGGAATAATCCAAAAACTGCTTATGAGTGACAAACCAGGTCCTTGTGCATTGCCCTATTAATCACCCGAACAATAATGCGCTGGAGATGGATTGGAGTTGCAGCAGGAGGACACTAAATGACGCACCCCATTAGCTCGGGGGTAGGCTTATTCAAATCAATAAATCACTTGTGTTTAAAAAAAAAACAAAAAAAAAAAACAGAGAGGGCTCTTCTTCTTTCATTCTGTTTTCTTTTCCCTCCCAATGTCTCTGGAAGCTGTCCAGTTTTGAAAACAAGTGACATCCATTGCGCCTGAACAGATGGGGGCTGCTAGGATTCGGATAGAGACGTAGCAGCCATAAATCGCAAGCGGCGTTGCTCGATTTGGGACACGGCCCACCCAGCAACAAAAAAAACAAAAAAAACATTTTCATCAGTCAGGTTTTCTTGGAATAAAAGAAGTAGCAAACTTTCTAGAAGAGAACCAAGTGGCCTCAATGTTATGTAACTGTAGATGTTAAGGTTATCTGGGGTCATCCCTGGTCAATTTATGCATCTATACATTGTTTAGACTCATAGAAATGCCAGTGCACAAATTCATTACTGAGTATCTGCAAAAGGACTGACAGAGTGGCACTTTTTTTTTTTCTTCTCTAAGCCTCTAAGAGATCAATAGTATCTGATTAGACCAAAATAAAATGAGACTAAAACTAGAGCAGTCAAATGCAAGTAGGAATATTTCTCAGATTTCTTGTCAGAAGTTTTAGCTTGTTTTAAATCCAGATTAAACTTACATGATTTAATTTGAATAGTATGAATTAAGCAGCTGATCTGGATACTCAGCTTAGTGAATAGCAGGTGATCTGTTCCCCGTATAATAACACGAAGAAGGGTTTGGAAAGTCTGTGATCCATCCAATTCGGCTGGAGCTCATTAAAGCAGTATGAGGTTCTGCTAAATGATGCATGTCTCTGGATATCAGATTTGCCTTTTGGAGTGGATCATGGCTGTGTAGTTATGAAAAAAAAAAGATTAGAACATGAATCCTGGCAAGTTTAACCCCTACAGTAAAGCCTTGAACTATATTCAGGAGGCATCCCATTAGATAGACAGATCCATCTATCATTCATCTAGGAACCTCTGTAGTCCAACTAGGGACCGTAGAGGACAATGGTGATCATTGTATTTATTCCCATTTAGTATAAGTAACATTCACACACACTTTTTCACACACATTCACACATTACAGGAAATTTGGGAACACCAATTAGCTTAATCTGCGTGTCTTTAGACTTTGGGAGGAAACTGGAGAACCCGGAGGAAACCCACCAAGCATGGGAGAACATGCAAACTCCATGCACACAGACTCGCTGCGGGAACCCAGGATTGGAGGTGCGAGGCAACAGTGTTAACCATTAGGCCACATGCCATAATGACTAAGAGAAAACAGAATCAAATCTCAGTAAGAAAGATATAAATATATGTAAAGAATGAGATGTATATGTGCAAATACAGGCGAATGAGGATGAATATTCAGTGGACAGAAATTTGAAAATTGGGATGTGCAACACAGAATTGAGTTGTGCAACGAGATGTGAGTTAGAGCCATTAAAAGTGACAGCAGTACAAAAAGGGAGTGCTGCAAGACTGAGGTAATGAAAGTCAATGCAGATTAGGCTTCATGATGAGTAGATAAATATGACTGTGATCAGTGAGAGCCACATGTATAACCAGGGATAGTGGTTGAGGGATCATCACGACCAAGAATCCCAATCACGTCCTTGGGCACCGTGAAGAGGGGTTAAGACAGAGTACAGCTCTAGGAACAAAGGATTTCTTAAGTCTGTGATAAAAGTCTGCCACTGAACATGCTCTTCTGCTTGGCAAAAGCTCCATAAAGTAGGTGACTGGTGTTGGGCATGTTGGACAGCATTTTTTGTCAGGGTCCTGCTGTCCGGCACCAGCACCAGAAAGTGAGGCTTAAAGCCAAGCACAGACTCTGCCCTGTTTCAGTCATGTGGCATATCTACATTTAAGGTATCCTCAGAACGGAATATTGGCCACCACTGATTGGTAGAACATCTGCAACATTAGCACATACCCAAACAGACCGAGCTCTTCCTGTCAATTAGTTGATGTTTTGTTTTCACTAAAGTTGATTAATTATTCCTATGGTTTATCAAACTCCAATAACATCCCGGTGCCAGACACCACAGCTGGGACAGTGGATCATGCACGAGGGATCGGACCCACACAATATTGGGCATAATGTTCTTCATTGTGATATTATGGCTGATCGATGTACATAACAAGAAATCAATAAAAATGACTCACACTGATTGATTGTTGTGTAGGCAAAGCGCCAGGGCAAATTATGAACTAACAGCACTGTACTGTATGTTGATGTAATTAAGCTTACTAGTTAGCCAGGCATCTTAAACTCGAAGACTTGAGAAGCAGCAATCAAGGGGCAACGTAAAAAACTTCAGACAAGGGCATCAATCTAATGGATTGGGACCAAAACCACAAGTTAGTATTCTGCTGTGGCATTTTTCCAGACTGTTATTATTTTTAGATACAGCATGTCTGGGTGATGATCATCGAGATTTGAAGGTGCGCCGCTGTGGTTGTGAGCACCACCAGACTCATTTCATCTGGTGGTCTGGGACAAAGTGTCTGAAGTTTAAGAAAATACAAGTGAAAGAACAAAGTACAAGATATGATTTTGGTAGTTAACTATCAATGCTTTAGGTTGAAAAGGAACCAGAATAGCAATCGAGACGGAACAAGCTACAGGTTACGCAGTTTAATTGTTTAATTGCAATTCCAATTTTTCGTTTTTCACTTCAGGAAGTAACCAGATTTTAAAACACTAGAACTTTTCTCCTGAGTCGCATAAAAAAATAAAAAAAAAACAGATTTGAGTTCAAAACTGAAGATCTATACATAGTAGAAAATGGATTTCCCATGCTGCCACACATACACAGTTTCAAACATGTTCAGGTCTTTCACCTATCTCACACTCACTGGTGCTGGAACTGTTGGATGGCTCATGGAAACGAGATTTGCCAAAAGCTTTTGGCAAGATAGTGTAGCAAATGGTGCACTCCGGTTACTAAAATAGCGAGCGACAAGAAAGTCAGTGTGTTGATAATCTACCACTCCAGCTGACCACGTTGCTGGAGGCGCACTTGGGTGAATGAGTCATTTGAAGGTATATGTGTTGATGAGAGGAGCTCGAGGGAAAGCCATGAGCTTAATCATGCGACTGATTAAGAAGAATAAGCCCGTCAATTTGTCGATAAATTAAACCATTTCAGATCTAGAGGACTAAGAAAAGCAAAGCGCCACAACTGTGCTGCTCGAGCCTCGCTGGCACAGGATGAGGGGTTGTGTCTCATGGGAGTGGAAGAGACAGATGCTTCTTATTGGCTTCAGTGAGCATCCTGGGACAGCTATCTTTAGCTGTCACACGACGTAGCAAGTCGAATCGACAGGTTTGAGACTGAGAGCGACGAAGACCGAGGGGAGTCTTGGAACCTTTTTGTCAAGCTCTTCATCTTGTCCAAGATGGAAAAGGAGAATCATAGTGCGAGAGAAAGTGTTGATTTAATTAACAGCGTGAGCAGAGATAGAGAGAGCGAGCGAGTCGGGACTGTCGTTCTCATGGAAAGAAAGGCAATCACGGTGCAGTCAGCTGTTCGTTCTTTCCCTTATGGTGCTTCTGCCAAGTTAGTGACAGAAGGACCACATCATAAATCAAATCTGACAAGCTTCCCTTAGCACCCATCTTAGAGACTGCTCTCTTGCTCTATTTTTCCTCTCTTTGCATCCCTTCATTCACATCTCTGTCCTCTAGTTCTGTTCTTTTTTTTTTTTTTTCTTTAGTGGTATATTCAGCATTTTTTTTTTTTTTTTTGGTAAAAGTTACCTGAAGTGACCTGTTTTGAAACTCAAAAACCCAAACAAATGCAGGCCACCTCCTGTGTTCTCGCCAAAGCCACACCTGTGCAACATGCATGCCGTTGCCTAGGCTAGCAAGCCTGAATGTTACGCTGATGCAACTTGACTATTTCTGGTTCAAGTCTTTTTCTTTGCCTCCTGAGAGACGTGAGGTTTTCTATATTTAAGGTGAAATGTGTTACATGGAAATGTATCAAAAGGTCCCATGTTCAAACCCCAGCCATCAAGTAAGACTCTTACCCCTCAACTACTCAGATGTATAATAAGATAAAAAGTAAGTCACTCTGGATAAAGGCATCTTCCACATGCTGTAGATATAAAAGTCCTACACTTTCTTCTTTTTCTTATTTGTCTCCTAATTTTCGCTCCTCCCGCTTACCTCCGATGCATTTATCTCTACACCTTGTTCTATTGCAACACCCTTTATCTGAGCACCTGTCAGACATATTGCTTCACCTCCAAGCATCCTGAGCAGGAGCATCAGTCCTAACATACAGTAGACCAAATGTGGACATGAAAAAAACATTTAAAGCCAAATATGAACAATAAAAAAAAAAGATATCTATGATTTGGAGAAGAAGAAAAAAATTGCCCAAACTTGCTAGGACTAAAGGTGACCTTGAAACTGAATAAGTAAAATACAAAAAAAAACAAGCATTTGAAACTTTACTTCAAGGTGTGACATCTTTTTTACTTCATACATGGAATGCAATTTTCCTCAAATTATTTATTATAGGTTATGAACACATTCACCGAGTGAAATATTTGGTATATGAATCAGAAGAATTCGTGAAGAAGAAAATCTCTTTAGTTCTTTACATTTTTTAATGTTTATTTTCTAAAATTTAATTGAATCATTTTGTGATTGACTGAAGATGTCGCTTTGAGTGTATAACCCTGTTATCCAAATTGTTCCTGTAAATTAAAAGCAAATAATTAAAAAACTAAATAGTAAATAATTAGAATGCCCTTAATGCCTTCAAGCTATTTTGCGAATTTGTTAAATGTACGCTTTAAAGCTCAACGATGTTACTTTCAAAGCCTAACCCTTTAAGAGCAAATTGCAGCCATTATCAGGAAAGAGACCCATTAACACATTATTTCCTAAATGGTTAAATGCAGGTTTTCTTGCAATCAATGCAAAAAAATAAACATGCTCTAAAATGCCACCACGATAATAAAATTATGCTAAAAACCTATTTGTTCCAGATGTTTAAGTCCTCTTAATGTAACATCCAGAGGTTCTTTTTCATATTCATATTTTGTGGTTGTTCCAGGCTTGACTTGATCTCGCTCTCTCTCTCATCAAATGCCCCCGGTCTGCCCCACCCTCTTCTCTGTGTTTCCTTTTCTCCACTCGCTGAACTGTTGTTGTTGAACATCATCTGCCATGTTTTTTTTTTTTTTCCGAAGGCAGCGAGGCGCTTTGATAAAGGAGTTTACACGCAACGCTAACACCATTAATCAGCATTTTGCAATCTGCAGCCCAATTACTCGCTACCCTCGACTTAATGGGAGTAGATTTCTTCGATACTTTCTTTTTAATTAAAAGATGGTCTGCGCATCCGACGGTGAAGAATTTTTCATTAAGGGAGGGAAAAAAAAAAAATCTTTTACCATGTGAACAATTTACACAAGGTGGAACGGCAGTGAGAAAGAGAGAAAGAGAAAAGAACACTGTGAAAACGTAATTGCGGAAAAAATAAGTGGCTTTTCACTTAGTGTAACAAAACACGTTCGGTCACAAAGTGTGCTGTAATGATTCGACCGATTAAGAAGGACGTTTTTTTTTTTTCTTATTTTCTTTTTTGACCCTGCTTTTTCCACGTTCCTTTCGTCTACAGGTAATCACGAAGTAAAAGCGATGGGTGTAAATAAGCACAATCAAAGACACAATTCTCTGCACAGGCACTTGGAAACGGTTGAATATATGCTAATCAAGAGCTCAAAGGTCAAATCACCTGTGACATTCAAATGATGCAGACACAGCTTATCTCCTGATTGGGTGCCGGCTGCTTCGCTGCACATCGCCGTGCCGCTGAGAATCCATGTATAACTGAACAAAACAACAGCATCCACAACAAAAAGCACCCTGAATGTCAGACCTTTAGAGAGACGCTCCATGGAGAGTATTTGGGTCTACACATCTTTGGAGCGAATGTGAAACTGTGCACATGTGTGTACTGTATGTGTGTGTCAGAGAGATCTGTATGACTCATTCCCACTCAATGAGGTGGAGGAGGACTCCAAATGGCACCCCTGTCACAGACCATTTACTGTCTAAAGACATGGAAAACATGATGTTCAATATTTGATTGCATTCAAATCAGCTACGGCAACCGATCTGCACAGAGAGAGAGAGAGAGAGAGGGAAAAAAAAGAACAACACCGACTCGGCTGCAACACAAAGTCACTCTAATTACGCCTTCGAGGTTCTGCAGGGTAGCGGAGGGTTTCGCAGTTTTCCTTCACATCTGCCGGCACTGTCTTTCCAGCTTTGCAGTGAAAGTTGAATCTGACAGAAGGAGCGAAACGGGGGTTTCCACGGGGACGAAGAAACCACCAGCTGCATCCAATGGCTCGAAGTTCTCTAAAGCATTCTTATATTATAGAGAAGATATAAAATAATGTGTGTGTGTGTGTGTGTGTGTGTGTGTGTGTGGGTGACTGAGTGAAAAAAAGGACAGCGCATACTCAGTACCGACAGACAAAATCATCCGGCGATGTGATCGGGGTTCTAATCAGGACGACTCCTTTGATGTCCTTATTAAAAATTGATGTCCAGGAAAAGGAACAAAATGCACCCAGAAGTCTTTGAACTTCAGGAAAAGGTTGCGCGATGGCTGATTTCTGCACATCTCATTTCTGAGCATCTAAGAAAGAAGAGGCCTGTTGGAACTGATTTGATTTCCTGCACCCTACTTCTAAAAAAAAAAAAAAAGTGATGCCGCCTGGACACACACACACACACACACACACACACACACACACACACAAATACACACATGCACGCCAAGGCACAAAATCCTGTTATTCAACGACGGGGCTCCGAAACCCCACCAGGCTTTCGTCTAATCATAAAAAATATCCCCTAAGGAAGGCGCATCTACCACTAAACCGTCGTTTATCTCATCTGCTAATGCTATTTGAAGAAGCGCATGCGTGAGGTAGAGTGAACATCAAGCTTATCTCCCACCGCCATTCAACGCTACCCACTGCGCCATCCACACAACCGCCACCTTAACAGATAAAACGGAATAAAAAGAACAAATAAATAAATATATTCCACCCGTCCCAATCTGCACATCACCACATCATCCCTACATATCCTGTACTGTACATGGAAGTCTCTTATGTATTTATTTATTTATTTATTTCCTTATGCTTGGGTAATTGGGTGGCAGTCCCTGCATCTGAGGAGACGTGGATTGTGGGAATGTGGCGGTAATGACCCAATGGGAACAGGTAGGCTTTTGGGTAGCTCTGGTTTGATGAGGTCCCATGAGCACACAGCATCTGTTTATAGTGATAAGCCAACCTGAGGCTCAAGCTAGAAGAAAAAAAAAAACCAAACTCCCCCCATGCTGACTGTCACTGAGAGAGAGAGAACGTGAGAGGGAGAGAAACTTCTCCCAGACTAATGCATGGAAATCTTTTCCAGTCCCCACTGCCGGAGCTGCACAGGCAAAGACACTAAGGGCTAAGACGAGAATGAAGGACCCTTAATCCCACAATCCCAAGCTCTCTTTCCTCTTCGCAGACTTCACCCATTCCTTTTTCCTTCTACAAAGACATGTCAAGAAACCAAAATAAGATGAACCAAAAAAAAAAAGGGAAAAAAAGCCTTTACTTTTCAAAGTAGGACAAAAGACGTTCCGTGTCTGCGCTCGGATATCAAACAGGGAGCGTGTTCACGTTTCAGGCAGGATGCCGTGAAACGGAAAAGAAACACCATCGGAAGAATCGCAATTCTATTCTGGCGTTCTGCTTAACAGAAACTTTTGAAGTGTGAGCCGCATTACTAAGGATTCCTCATTCGATGTGCCGTTTAATATTTAACAGCCTCAGACAGATGTTTGTACTTAATTGGCTGATGTGGTGTTCGGCGCTACTATTTTAAGGCACTTGGATGTGTAAATTGCAACAGGCTACATTTAGATGCATGTAGGAAGGCGGTACAGCTCGGAGATCTGGGTCTAATTTGAAAATAACTAATTCTCACTTTTAATTTGAGTTTCAGTTGCGAAAAATGGTATCATTATGAGTTTATGTGGCTGTTTTTTTTTTTCTTTCTTTTTTTTTTTGTGCTGCCATAAATTTAAACACTGTATACTTGAATAATTGGTATTCACAGAGTACAGCCTTGCATCGTTTTATATACTGTACATCACAGCCGGCGCTGGACTTCCGAACATTGCAGTTGTTGCTGTACAGTATGCATAGCATATTACCAGCTCAAGTGGAAGAAACAAAAACTTTAAATGAACATTGCATAGTTTCGAAAAAGTTTATAAGGCATATATTTTTTTAGGACTGAATCCCCTCAAGACTAATTATAACAGCCTTTCCACATTCTTTAAACAAAGGTCAGCACTATATCTGCGTTAATGTTAAGCGTTAAGATCAGAATTGATCTTGTATAAGGAATAAAACACACCGTGGTGTGCTAGTCTAAGAAAAGAATCAATGATGGAGTTACTGTTACCAAGCTCATACTGTAGTTGTTTGCTTTTGGAATAAAAGTACAACCTGGAATGATTTACTTTACTTCTAAATGTTACACTGAAGAGTTGACTCCTGCCATGAATCAATCAATCAATCAATCAATCAATCAATCAATCAAATCAATAAATCTTACTACAGAAGACTTCATCAAATTTCTTTCATTTGTTTTAAACACCTTAAACTAGATTGTCCTTCATGTGACTTCTTGTGAAAATTGTGACCCGTCACATCAATGTTGCAGCATTTTGTTGTGCATATTTTCACATTTCTGATTCAATAAGCTTCATTTTGATTTAAAAGTTTCTTACTGTATTTTGTCCGGTTGCTGAGATATAGCCAGTGCAAGTCTTCGTGCGTTCAAGGGGGGGCTTGGGTAAAAAACAAAAAACAAAACAAAAAAAACATTGAAATCCTATTTTTAGAATATTTAAATGAGGATTCTAAAAGGGAACCCCTAGCTTCATTTTTGCACCAGGATTTTTCTGCTACCCCTAAAAATACCTCAGCCAGCAGCGCGGTTTTATCGCAAAAGAAAATAAAAAATCATGTTTCTATGACAACTGGAGTAACCAGCTTGGACAGTGTTCATCAAAGTGTTTTAAAACAATGTTCAATATTAAAACTTTCTCAATTCTGCTCAAGAATCAGCAGAAGGATAATGAAATTTTGCCAAAACTGAAGCTTTTATACAATTCACAGACAGCAGTATTGTCCAGAGCGCAAAACTATCATGCATGACTTTATTACTGACTTGATATGACGGGTCATAACTGTTACCACAATAAACTGTTACCGTAATAACACATTAGCACTATACATTAATACTATAATCCACACTGGGCTGTTATAGAAGACGAATCACCTTTCAACCAATCATTTGTATGAACTCCAAAAAAAAAGCCTCTGAGGCTGTATTATGCAAATGGAGGCCATGCAAAACCAGAGGAACTGAGTGGGCATGTGTCGGGTTGGGGGGGGAGGGGATCCCAGGGGGTGGGGGTGATGTTTCAATTTGCATTTTCATAGAAATCAAAATATCTTGCTTAGGCACTTCTGTAATTTATTTATTTGTATTTCTTTCCGTTTTCTTGTGATGAAATGGCTGTAAGCGGGTGATTGTTCTAATAATTATTCAATAGGGTCATCAAACCAAGTTAACACATGACTTTGGTAACACTTGACAGATGCTTCTGGATCCCCGAATGAGGCGAAATGCTGTGATCCTTAGCACGCTTTCCAGCATGCATATGCAAACATGACGCGCTACACCCAGCACGGTCAAGCGCAGAAACCGAGGAAACTGCACGGACAGCTACTGACAGAATAGTACTAGCCAAAAGGGGTTTGGAGGCAACATGTCTGCTTATCCGGCAGCTCGAAGCATCCCCAGATTCCTGTTTGTGTGTGCACGTGCCATGTCCTTTTGGCCTCTAGCTTGACACAGCGCCAATTAGCTGCATGCCCTCTGGTCACAGAAGAAGGCATGATGGATGCTCATTTAGGCCACGGCTGCTATGGTCTGCTCCACCCTCAGCTGGCGATGCTACTGTACATCTGGCACAAGGATTTACACACGGTTTCGTATACAGGCATGCTGGAAACCTCGAGCTAGTATACTGTATGTAAAACATGCGGCACATACATTAGTCTAGCTTTCCATAAGCCTTGTACTGTACGTTCACAGTGTAATACATTTTGGCTTGTAGATTTAATATATTGCATTAAATTACATCACATTTCTTTTGAATGCAATATGTTTACATTAAGATTCTCATATTGCACTGACTGTATAACTTTTTGTATATACTACATAATACATACTGTATATTATGTTACAAGGCTGCGTAATGCGATTTCATTGTCAAGGTTCTCTTACTTCGACTCATCTGGCTTTCAATATGTCCGTATACCCTATACCATACAAGCCTTTTTAGACACATTCAACGTACTGTACGAGTGGGATGTACAGTAGTATTGAACTAATATGTCATGTCGCAGAACTTTATTATTTACCAGACATGCCTTGCGCTTTGTGAGCCACTCGAGACAAACAAACAGTGCGAAGAAGTCATTGCATGCAGAACAAGGGATTTGACTCATCCTTGCTGCCTCAGTGAAGCTGCGTACGTCCTTAAACACACAGACTCGCATATCCGAAGTATGCAAAATCACATAGACAGAAAAACGTAATGATCCAAACAGGACCTTAAAAAAAAAAAAAGGTTTGCACCCTTTTAATTTAATCTCATCACAACATTCGGTATTCATCTAATTGAATAAAATTGTTTTATCAAACAAGGAACTTTATTCTGAAAGCCAGTAAACACTTTAAATCCAGCTGTCTTGAGATGAGACAAGATGAGATGATTGTCTCATGTTGTAAGCTGGATACACACTTCCTGTGATAAACTCAATATCACAGCCTGAACATATTGAACGCTGTCCGAGTGTGTAATACCACACAAACACAAGTTACCGCTGAACGGCGGTTATCACAGCACAAGCAATACGATTCATTACAGATAGCCGAGAAGTTCTTCTATCTCCAAATCTCAACAAATTCAGCCGTTTCCCTTCAGTGTTCCACCCCAGAGTCAAGCTGTGTCAGCGTCTACAAGGCGTTTGTAGAAACGCCATCCTGTTCTGATTTGTTGGTTGAACAGTTCAAGAAAGAGATATTTTATTATTTACCAAATACGACTTAAAAAAAAGTCGCTTCAAATGAGCAAATCGCATCTTTAGCTAAAGTGCTACTGTGAAGAAAACTACCATTGCTTCTTTTTTCTGCTTCTTATTCCCTCCACTTTGTCATTTCGCCGTCAGAGCTTTTGAGCGACAGGATGCTCGAACCTGCGCTAATCAAAGTGTCAGCGTGCATCGAGGAAAATCGCACGCTTCTGTCTCGCATCTTGTCAGATTTATCAGGAATAGATACCGGGCGAGAGAGAGAGAGAGAGAGAGAGAGAGAGAGAACAAGTGTCAGGATGTCAGAATGAGGCCTAGAGGAGTCCAAGAGACAGGAATCATGTGAGAAAATATATGAAAGAGAGATTGGATGCGGTGTGAAATGAAGGTGCGTTTTTGTTTTGGGGCTTAAACTTACTTGTTTACTAAAGAGGCACAACGCTACTCCCAAAATTACTGCTTCATTAAACTCTATCTGAGAGAAACACTCCTCTCATGGAGACTTTAAACTCAGTAATAAAGAAAAAAGCGATAATTTGTTCCCTTCACAACTAGCTAGCAGAGATGCTAGCTAGTTGTGAGGTGAAATGTTTGGAGATTTTTTGTTATTATTATTATTAGTAGTAGTAGTAGTAGTAGTAGTAGTAGTAGTAGTAGTATTAATAGTAGTAATGAGGACACAGTTTCCATGAGTATCTCTAAGAAGTAACACGACAAATTATAAAAAAAAAAACTTTGCTTAGCTGTTAATGCTACGTGAAATTTTAGCCAAACATATCTTGCTTTTAGCAATTTGCTGACATACAGTACAGTATCTGAGGAAAAAGTTAATATTCCTAGCTATCATATTTCATTTTCACAGTAATTATGTCTGTAGTAACTGCTAAACAAGATAGCTACATCAAATATTAAATAAGGGTTAAAATATTTTAGCTTAGTCATTCGCTAGCTTTTATACTTTCCTCCATTTTTCCTTTTTTTTCCTGAATATTCAGAAATGTATGCAACATTAAAGAGACTCCATATGATCCTTTTGATATATAATATATTGTGCTGGGGGAAAAAATAATTCAACAACGCAAGTACTGCTAGATGTAAAAACTGACATTTCAGCCATATCGAGCAACTTCTCTTCTCCCCACGATCCACCATAATATTATAATGCAAAACATTACGCCCAGTACCGTGATGTGCTTTCTGGCACCATGACGTTGGCAGTGGATCGTTAGGATGCAGTGGGTTGTGGGATGGATCCTCCGTAGATCCTGTTTGATCGGTGCATCCCATGGGTGAGTGATTGGATCGGGTCTGGGGCTTGGCGTGCTGCGGTACACTGGGTGCCCTGGTGCCTTTCTATTGTGGTCAGCTTTTTTAAGCAATTTGTACTGTATTGGCTTTGGGATCGGACCAGATGGGCTGGCTTTTGTATCCCGGTGGGAATAAATGTGCCACCAGTTTACTGGTATGTAATTGATAATCATTGTTAATGTGTTAATGGGTGTGGTTATTAAACTTTTCGCCACTACCGTCGAAGGGTTCCCACAGCGGACCATCTGATCAGCACACAACTTGGCACAGGTTTCACTCCGGATGCCTTCCTGACACAACCCTCCCATTTTATCCAGGCTTGAGACTGGCACTGCATGCAGTGGCCGGGGGTTTGGGCATTGGGTGGGAATTGAACCAGGGCTTTCTGCATGGCAGGGGAGAAACCTCCCACTGATCTACATATTTCTTTATTTACTACTTATTCTACAAAAAAAAGCATTTAAAAAGTTTGCATTAATACACAGTATTTTATAACCCTGACAAGAGTTACTGTAGTTTAAACACTTAAGCTCATCTACATTTCTATACCCTAAGGCTTATTATCTTGTAAGTACAGTCAATGTTTCAAAATGAACATACAATTATTGTTTTAAAAAAAATAGTGAAATGTGTGGAGCCATGCAATTTTCTTTTTTTAGAGAGTAAAGTCATTTAGCGATGCAGTATATGTGAAAAGGCTGACCTTAGATACATCATAAATCATTGTAGTGGTACGAGGCGATAGCTCGCTCCTCCATCTGCCACAAGCAGCAGATCAGAGGAACGCAGCCAAGTGGAAAAATTGGTATGAAATATCTCATTTTCCTTCTACTTGTGGTGCGAGCTTCTGTCTAAGTCACCTAATGCACACTATAGCAACCATGCAAGCCTGGATACTCAGGTTTGTGATTGGTACAGAACAGAAGTAAAAACACACAACAGGTTTTTCATTAATCTTGCATGAAACATGATTTCATTAAATATGAGTCATCTGGTGAAAAGAATGCACACACCCAAGCGGACACACACACACACACACCACCACCACCATCCTCTATATCTCCTTCATGGCAGTGCGATTTGCAGCAATTAGAGTGAAACCCATCACTCGGTGTGTTTGATGGGATGAAGACGCCGAATCAGTGCCTCACTTAAAAAGCTTTGGACTCTCAAGAGAGCCGCTTCGTCTAACCGAGGTCACGTCGTAATCTCGCTGAGGACGAAAAACAAGTAGTGAGGAACATCATCCCCTCCTTCTGCTCTTTTTGCCTGTCCCCGAATGTCTGACACTTCAGTGCTTCAAGAAGGACAAGTCAAGAGGGAGGCACTGTCGAGGAAGAGTGATCTCTCTCTCTCTCTCTCTCTCTCTCTCAGACTTAAGCCTGAGTAATCAATACTTGATTGTGCATTAAGATAAATTAAGTATAGGACAGACAGGACAAGCAAAAGCAATACAAAGAGAGTACTGTCGTTGGAAAATAATCAATGAGTATGTAGTGTGAAGCGGCCCGACACAAAACGGAGTCACTGTTCGCATCCTGAAAATTATCATTTTGTCATTATTTATCCGTTCTCGCTCTGACACCACATCGGATTGGCAATGCTAACAAGTTTCGATTAATTAACTTTTTATCCCTCACTATGTTGTTACATTTATTATCATGGAATGGCACTGATACTGTGCAAATCTCAAAGCCTTGAAGAAATTTCACGGTGTACTTTCTGACTTTTAAAAAGTGCTAACAGTAGAGACGGCTTCCAAAAAATTTCAGCATGATCCTTGTTCACCTCATCCTCGTGTTTATATGATTTATATCATACAAACAATTATACTTTTACGCTATTTATTTTAATGCAAATCAGTTTTGTTTGTGTGGCCTGTGTATTAATTGTTAAAAATAAAATTTACATAGTGACCTACCTTTTTCAACATGACATAACCGAATCAGAACTGAATTGTGACATACTTTGATAAGCGGATAAAAAATTCTAGAAGGAAAAGAAGGAATTAAACACATTGGCACATGCACACATGTACACACACACACACACACACTTAGCACTGTCCACACAAGTTTTCAAGGGCAAACGCTCTTTCTTCTGCCTAGAGATTTTTTTTTTTTCTCACAGATATCCGGGAGAAAAGCTCATAATTAAAACGTGGCCATCTGCCGGACCTCTGTCTCGCTCCCTCTCACCTTTTGGCTCTGATGATCTTGCTGGGCGTTAATTGATTACCCACTGAAGCTAAAAGGGCCTGAAAGGTCAGGATACGACACCAGGGAAAGGACACCGAGCAGAAGCTTCTGAAAGGTCACTGACCTACCTGTGAGACAAGAATCCTCCGAAGACATGCTGGGAAGGAGAGGAGCTAATATTTGGAGCAGACAGATAGAAATTCTCGAAAGTTACATCCAGGGTTATGGGCATATTTTCGGACATTCCGTCGGTGCAGAAATTAGAAATCGAGCTCAGAACCAACAGGAAAGAACCGATGCAGGCAGATGAGTTGGGATTTTATGCATGAAAAGATGTCTTTTTTTTAGTTTTCCCTAATATCCTGCACCAACAACTGAATTTATTGCTTTTTGTACCAGCATGCAACGTTTACAGATGAATTCATTTAGTTCAGCTCTCGAAGATCTAAACAGATAAGTAATTAAAACAGAGTTAAGAGAGTTTCTTTTTAATGAACACAAGGAACAGTGCAATTGATTTCAGATGCAACTTTGAGGCAACTTACTTAGGCTGTGAGCCAGGAGCAGTCAGGCTGAACACAAATAAAATTTGCCTGACGAAAAAGCCAATTCATTTGAATGGGAAAAGACGTGGAGACATGGAAAAAAAGGATAAAAAAAAAAAAGTTTTGCTTCTAGTGGAATACATTTAGCTTTGAGTTGGGATGTTGTTAACCTCATAAATTTGGAGGACCTTAAAGAAGAAGAAGAAGAAAAATGTAATTAAAAAAAAATAATAATAATAATCAATTTCCTGGAATGTCACGAGTCTGTGTAATTCCAATGAGTTCACTAAACACTGTCCACAACGTCCAGTGTGCAATTGAATTTTATATGAATGTCCTGATTAATAGGAACCCAATCCACAGCATGTGTGCGCAGTGAGCTGAAGAGCGCCAAGCGGAGTGAATCATTCAGGTTTGGCCAGAAGGAGGAGAACTTATTCCTCTTTTATATCAACTGGAACACTTTTTATCCCTTAGACAACAACAACAACAACAACAACAGACATTCTCAGGCTTATGAATTTATTCCCTGGTCTTTGAAATAATGCATTGTTTGGTGTGTAGCCATTTTGGAGTTTCAAGTACACAAATTATGAGGCCTGGACATTTACCCATAATGCACTGTAAATACTTTTCACCACTAATGTTCACTATGAGAATGCATAGTCATTCCTTTCAGATTAAATGTATTTGTTAGGATGAATAACAAACCAGTCAACTTCGCATGTACTGTATAACATAATGCGACTTTCTAGGAGTTGATTTAGTACAGTAGTGGATTTTAACCCTTTAAGATGAAGTTTAGTACTTTAACATGCTGTAATGTCAGATTTTGAAGCATTGTCATGCCTTGGCTCAATGCAGTCTGTACATCCCCACCTTAAAGGTTTTATATGTACAGTAATAAATCCCAAGTATTTTGATAAACAGCTTAAAATGCCATAAACGGCAAAAAGGGAAAAGAACAAAAAGGTTTTAATTTTTTTTCTACATATTATTCTAAATACAGACATGCTACAAAAGTCAACCTCAAACTTGTCAATGTAAAAAAACATTTGTTTATTCATCGTCTATAATGCTTATCATGTGTATAGAGTCGCAGGACTATCCTAGGAGACCTGGAGCACGAGGACGGGTACTCCCTGCACAGAGTGCCAATTCATCCATGCACACAACTTGGGAACGCCAATTAAACTAATCTGCATGTCTTTAGACTGTGGGAGGAAACCGGAATACCCGGAGGAAACCCACTAAGCACGGGGAGAACATGCCAACTCCAAGCACACAGACCTGAGGTAGGAATCAAACCCTTGATCCAACTACACCAACATGCCACCCTGTAAAAATCAACTTGCTGAAAATACTTTAAAACCACACAAAATGTATTTGACCCATCTATGAAATTAGTTTGTAAGATATACTCAGGCAGCACAGTGGTGTAGTGGTGTAGTGGTTAGCACTGTGGCTCGCACCTCCAGGGGTCGAGGGTTCGATTCCTGCCTCTGGGTCTGTATGCATGGAGTTTGCATGTTCTTTCCGTGCTATGTGGGTTTCCTCCGGGTAATCTGGTTTCCTCCCATAGCCCATTATGCATTGCCAATTGGCACCCCATCCAGGGTGTACCCCGCCTTGTGGAGGTAAACCTGGCAGAGGCTCCAGGCCTTGCGCGACTCTGTATACAGAATAAGCAGTATAGAAGATGAATGAAGATATACTCATATTTATCAACCTTAGACGCTTACTGAATATACAGTGCTCTATAAAGCGTAATTGATATAAAAATAGTCAGTGAGAAAGTAAACAAACAAACTAAAGTCAATTAAATTACATTTTATAAAGGAGGAACTACATTGAAGAATCACACAGGCGCGATCTACAATCATTCTCTTTTTGTCCTATGGCCTTTTGATTGCTTTCTCCTAACAAAATCAAAGCAAGAGGTTTTTTTTTTTTTTTCTTTTTTTCTTCCCAAACGCCTACCTCTACAGAGTGTTTCTCCTGGCTACATCATTTACAAAACCCCAGGTAACTGTAGAGGAGAATTTTATAAGTACATCAAATAACTGGAAAACAGAAGCAGAACACACACACACACACACACACACACACACACACACACACACACACACACACTTTCCTCAGAAACAAAATCGAATTCGGTTCATAGAATACAAATCTAATTATTAAGCTCTGTGAATGCATTTCTGAGAGAAATTGGTCCATTTGCTGGTTTTTCCTCCATAAATATTATTGTTGCCTGGTTTCTAGCTGATGCCAGCAAGTGCTTCATTTGTCTCTGTCTTTTCCTCTCTTTTACTCCCTTGCCACCTGAAAAGTACAAACTGAAAATCCTGTGAGTAATTAAAGACAGTGTGCACTGTTTCGTCAATTATAGTACTTTTCG
>JAQMYL010000037.1:6912270-6929586 GCA_030014365.1 Clarias pachynema
TACTTGCCCAACCCCCCCCCCCCCCCCCCCCTCCTTTTCAGCTAAAACCCTGCACACAGTTTAAATTCGGCCCTGAAGGCTGTAGAGGATCCCAGCTCCCTTTGCATCCTGAAATAGAAATTTTTTTACCCGAACACAACGATGCACTAAATAACTACTGTTTGAAACAAAATGTCCCCGAAACTTCTGTTTTAATCAAATCTGGTTCGCCGCGTCCACACTTCCAGGCGACATTGACACATTTTGCCGCACCCTCTCCCAGGAGTGCAGACACGCCGATAATGAGTCTGCTTTAGGAAATCAACATGATTTATATTTACGACTGGGAGTCTTGTTACTGAATCCGTTAGTGTCTTCCTGAGGGTGAAGTCTCACTTTAAACAAACAAGTTGTCTTCGAGGAAAAACAAGTCACAAAATGATCAAGGTGCGAGGAAAAAAAGAAGTTGCAGAAATGCATTAGGGGAAGAAAAAAAAAACTATTAGTAGTGTTGATTAATGTTGAGCTGTAAATTGAAAAAGGCAGATGGACAGACTATACGAATAGAGACCGCACATTGCTTGGTGCATACATGGTAGCTGGATTACTAAAGTCCCGCCCATCAGTAAAAAAACAGCAAATCGTTCATTATTTATGCAATTTCAGTCCAGAATTTCAAATCCATGTTTAATTAAGGGTACAATTCTATCCTCATTTAAGTAGACAGGACTTAGGAATTGTTCAGGCTTGGAAAAATAATTCCCTGGGAATGCAGCCAGTTTGACAGTCGTGTGGACTGATTTAATTTAAAATATTTTTCTTTTAGTACACGGTTTCCAACATGTTGTAGACTTAGAGAGAACTGCAGGAGTGTTACAAGCGCACTTTCATCCAACATGACCCCTGTGGATTGTGTGTGTGTGTGTGTGTGTGTGTGTGTGTGTGTGTGTGTGTGTGTGTGTGTGTGTGTGTGTGTCACCATTTCAAATATCTGGCAGTCCAGATCACCAGGAGCACTACTTTGTCTCATGTGTGTATTATTATCTCCATAGACTGAGGAAGCTCAGAGTGTTCCGTCTCCTTCTTAACTCCATCCACAAGAGCACCTTCGAAAAGCATCGTGCTTGGGGCCATCGATCAGGCATAATCTCCTTTCATGGACACACACTCGCACAAAATCAAATAAATCTAAGCGTAGCTGGACTGTTCAGATCACTCACTGCATCAACGCACATATTACCAATTATGACAGCTATTATGAAAGCTACACGATATGTAAAGCTTATTTACTACTTAATTACTTCATTATTATTGCAGTCTATTATTCTACACTCTTGTACACTTTAGGTCATATATAATGTCTGTATATTTATCTCACTGACAAAGTTATATACACTATACAACTCTTTGTACATGACAAAAATCAATTGACTTGATTGTTGATTGACGTTACATACATAATAGCTGAACTCTAGTCTACCTTGCGCCACCTGTTAGCCATTTTTACCCACATGACCCATGCCACAAAGTGCCATTTAAAACTTGGCCTGCATTTCCACTAATTTCAGTGCCAGTCTAATATATAAGGCCCATTCAAGTCAAACCGGGACCTTTGATGAAATTTCTTGAGAATGAGGGTGTAACACTGATTTAGGTTTGCAGAAGACTTCAAGCACAAGTGAGGTGATGAGACTCTTAGCTGCAGTAAACAGTATATATTTACGATAACCTAAATAATAGCTATATTATCTCATGATATCCATACAATGACATCTCTTTTTTTCTAATTGTGCAATATTACCTAGTGCAATTTGACTTGCTTGAAAGTGTAAATACTGTGTTATATTGCTGTGTTTTTTCTCTTTTTGTCCTTATACATGGAACACATTATGTTTGCACATTGTTCTTCGCTGCTGTAACATTGACATTTCCTCACTGTGGGACGAATAAAGGTATATCTTATCTTATCTTATCTTATTTTATCTTTAAACATTTGAATGGTGCAAACATTTTAAAGAACGTACATCCGTGAGTGACGATTCTGGCCGAGGTTGCTCAGAGCCTACCGCAGTCCTTCATGTGAACAGTGGAATGCTCTCGGAGGGAAAAAATGGCCTGATTTGATGACCAAAGGCATTCTGTTTTTGCAAGACAATGCATGACCTCATTCTTGCACATTATAAGAACTTATACCTTTTCTAAAACTTTCTACCTTGATGGTATCTAAGCACAAGGTTACGTGCATCAGTGTAGGAGGAGACTATATAGAGAAATAATTTCTTTTCTCATAACTGAGTTCTGTTCTGTTATTTTGCTTTGTTATCACAAGTCCCAGTTTGACTTGAACACCCCAGGTATAATCAAATGTGGATTTCATGTGCATACAAGTCAGAAACAGTACTATAAACACATCACTTATTCTTTGTTTCATCACCCCGTCAAGAACACAAATGAAGTTTGTCAGCGAACATCTAGCTTTTATGCAGAAAATGTCTATATTAGGCACCTGTACTGTCTTGTACAAATGTCTAACCTCATATTTGAATCCGACTATTCTTTCCATTTCGTGATTTTTTTTTTATTGCATCGCTATACCGTTTATTCACTCCAAAGCCAGGTACAGTAAAAGCTTAGTACGGCCATGAGACGCCAGTTCATTTTCGCTTTGATTTACACACACAAGCCTAGACAACACTAAGTCATACCAAGTGAAGTGTTTCCTTCCCAGCTCCAGTCATGGACAATCCAATACACTTTATGATTCAAATCAATAAACAGGTATTCAAATGACAGATGATGCAGTGTAGGGAAACCAAGAGCCTGTGCTGGACTCCAGGACTGGAATTGACACCTCTGGACTAAAGAGATAACAAGTGTGAGTGTGTGACACCTTCTTGGTGGGACGCCAATCACCCCCGAGAGCTTCCTTAGGGTTGTGGGGTGCACGAAAATAACACCTTTTAATCTGCCATAATAAGAGAAGCAGAAGCGGGGAAAGAAAGAGCCTGAGGGGATGAACAGTGCGAGTGGATGTTGGGATGAAACAAAAGATTGTAGAGGAAAGAAAGGAGAAAAAGGAGAGAGAGAGAGGGGAAAAGTGCTGACTCTTCGACAGCTACAACACACATACTTACACACGCTGCAGCCCTGTCAAATCCTCCCTGAGGTTTGGTATTGTTCCATCTTACCGTTTATTACTCAGAGCTCTGCTTAAGTGCGCACTGACACCTTGTGCTTGGCTTGCAAGTCTTCACACTTCGTTCACATCCCCCCCTCCCCCCCGCCGTGTCTGTATCTCTTTGCATTTTGGTTTGAGGTTTGAGAAGGGGCTCGCATCAGGCCCATGACCAGACATGCTGACTCATCAAAATCTTCCTTTGTACTTCATGTTGAAAATAAGAGACAGAAATTTCTGTGTGTGTGTGTGTGTGTGTGCCTAATTTGCTGCAGTACTACAGATATTACAGGTGCTACTGGATAGGACACAAGTCATCGGTGCTCTACAACAGGAGATAAGTATTGCTGACAAAAATACCTAGAAATATTGAACCTAGAGTAAATTCATGGAGATGTTAAATGGAAAACCAACTCTGACGTTACACTGGATGTTTCTAACAGATTCATATCGCTAATAACGACATGGTTAGCATTGACATCTTATAGATTTAGGTTCCTGGGTGTGACACTGAGCTCAGGTTACTGTCGGTGTTCAGTTCTACATGTTCTACAGTTTCCTCCTACTGTGCAAATCCATAGATGTACTGTACTGTATATGGTCGGGTTATGCTGAAATTCCTCGATGTGTGAACGCCTTTGCAATGAACCGATATATGGTGTAGGTATTGTAAATTCTCCTGCCTTGCACCTGTAATCAGCTTTGGATCCACGGCAACCCTGACTTACGTAAAACACATACAGTGCTGAAGATAAATGACTCGATCTGTAAATGCTTATAGCAAGGTAGATACTTTTCAGAAAAAAAAAATATATATATATATATTCTCCTTAGGAATAATCTGGATGGTAATGGACTGAGACTTAGAATAAAAGTGTTATCTTTAATTTTCAGGAATGGAAAAAATCCTCTATTGTACTGTAGGGTTAGATAAAGAAAAGCTCTTGCAAAGCTGCAAACCAAAAATGGATGCAAATACACAGATCATCATTGGTGTTTCTTTTCTTCCTTCCTCATATCCTTAAGGGACCTTTACTTTGTAAAGAAACTACAGTTGGAACTTTTTTGGAGATTTTTAAGTAGCAGGAAGAGGTGTTGTTGTCTCAGGGGTAGACTTCTCACCCTCCATTAAAACAGCCATGGTTTAACTCTCAAACAGTACCCCCAAACCCAAGTAATGGGGTAACATGAGACCCCTAGTGATGGTTTCATACCTGGAAAATGGGAAAACCATTGCGGATTTAATGGTCCACTTTGGCGAGCATCCAAAAGAACAACATCATCAGCTATGTACAAACTCTGAACCAGCAACACCCTATCTAGGGAGCTTCTTTAAGCATATTTAAGATTCTGAATGACTGATAAGAAAATGAGTACTGTTGTTGAGCCTCGTCAGCTTTAAAAGCTTTAGTAGTTCTTGGAATACAGTCCCATTCGGGGTTACTAAAGTGTATCAAATTCCATTCGGTTCTCCACATTATCTCTTGATTGAATTATCCTTTTAGAATTGCCAAGGTAAAAAAAAAAATAACACACACACACAATCTCGTTTCAAGGCTACAACTGAAGCACTTAAACCACAATACCACTTTAACATACCTTGCAATTTACGGGACAGGAATGAATATATACAAGAATGTACACCTTGCCAAGTGGGAATTGTGGACAGATAAATAAAAGCTTAGCCAGAGGCTAGACATCTGGGACTTTATCAAGGGCTGGCTGGTATACACGGGATGTTCTTGTTAACATATTGCTTGAACTGGATTTCTTTTTTATTTTTCTTTCTACGTACGTTTGTGGAACCAAGAAAAACAGCACCACCATCGACTGTAAGTAAAAGCACACAGAAAGTAAAGGTCTCCCTAGGATGAATTGGATATTTATGCAGCCTCCTAGTAATAATCATGTTAGACGTTTACACTTGGTGGAAAACCCCAAAGATTTGGTTTTCACTCCGGTTCATTTATTCAATCCCAATTATTTCAGACACCTCCATAACATGTCTAGAGCACTGACTGAGGAGATACAGTACAGTATATAAATACTCTAGCAGGTGTTACAAACCAGAGCTGCATCAATGATTTTTTTTTAGCTCAGTTTCTTTAGAGACACTAAATGTAAACAAACTAAGTGAACAATATATATATAACGTAAATGACAGGACAAACAGCAGATCTGTATGTTTTATACAGTTTGAATGAAACAGCTGGCTAACGGCAAGTACAGCTTTTGTTTACCGGGGCTTTCTATTCAGAAATTACACATCATAATTACAGCCTGGAAGCACTCGATGAATGGTGTCGCCTATCTGTGTTTCAATGACTGTGCTCCAGTGTGGATGTGTAATAGATTTACGCTTACGGTGAGCCCCTGTTTTAATGCTCGATCATAATGGTCTCATACCGTGTTTATGATGGGTTGTAAGACTTTTTTTTTTTTTCTCTCTCTCTTAGCCGTTCTATTCATTATTGTGACCAGCCATCAACCGGTTTCCACAGTGACAAAAAAAAAAGAAAAAAAAGAGTGGAATGTAACTCAATTAAGCTGATTATGAAGATATTATGACTGCTGTACCCACAGGACAATTAAATGAAAAGCGAACAGTCATATCCAAGCTGCAATCATTTTCAAGCTAGTTTAATAATCACGCTGAGGTATTCGCTCTTTGTCGGTGGTAAGAAAGATATCAGGGCCAGAAATAAGGCTTGAATAGGAGCTTGGCGGGAGGCACGGCGAGTCCTGCAAGGTTGCTCAGAGCATATTGAGATGACTTTTTATGCGCTCTGTAGTGGTTCCTTTCAGAAAACGAAGCCCCAGCATGCGGACTTCTTTCAGACGCTCCCAGCGGTATTACCTGGCTCGAATGCCTCGCTCTGTTCTCTCGGGCTTCAAGTGCGTTCTAAAAAGCGACTGGCCGAATTCAGCAGCTATTCTGGCTCTTCTGAGACGTAGCCTGTTGGTTAACATTACGCTTGAGCTAATCCCTCTTTTATTACCCGTGTCGAATTGGAGGGTATGCAGACTATATGATTACACGTCGATTTGATCCACGTATGGATGGATACACTTTGCTTGAATGACATTTTTACTGGTCGTAATGAGCAAGAATCGCGGCTTATTCCTGAGTGTTTATCAGGGATAAAGTCAGAGAGAAAGCTAAACCGGATAGAGCTAAAAAATGTAAAAAAAAATAAATAAATCTAGAAAATGCCAAAGAAGCCTGGAGATTTCATACAGCTTCGAAAACACGTGCGCACACACACACACACACACGCACACACGCACCGACCACTTTGCGACTGAGGAATGATGGCATGTAATTATTTCTTCAATGGCCGACCATGTGTTTATCAGAATGTTAATGTTCCCATAATAACAGGCTCCGCCATGCCAGCGAGAATGTCAAGCCTGTCCAGCTGTCAATCAAAGCCAGAAATAGTACCGCAAATAAGCACGCGCCGCCGTCACACTAACTGACAGACGCTGTCCGTAGAAGCCTTCGAGCTGACAAATATCAGACCCCTGCGTTACACAGAGTTATTCTATCCAGGATGGAGGGAGAAGACAAGGAGGATCAGTACGCTGGAGAAAGACTGGGTTGTAGAGTTTATTTAAAAAAAAAAAAAAAAAAAACTAAGGAGTCAGAAAGATAGAGACAAAAACACAGATGGTGGCTTGTGGACCAAGACAGAAAGGAAGTACAAGACACACAGATGGTGAGGCTGTGGATGAAGCATAACCGAAAAGAAACATGATAATTCATTGAAAAGAAGCAAAGCTTTAAGTAACAAATTGCATGTTTTTTTTTTTGTTTGTTTTTTCAGGTCATAATTATTATTTTTTCTATTCTGCTATGGTTATTCAGATCCTAGTAACAGCATTTGAAGGGATACAATTTATATATGATAGAATTTGTCTTCCAAGTGTATCTACTGTATTTGATGGTTTACCTTTTATTTAACCTTGTACCGTACATGCACCTCTACTACAAGAAGCGTAAAAAACAACCCTCCACCTTATTCTTTACAGGTTGATCCGAACCCCTCCATCTCTCTCGGTTAGGGCATTAAGCAGATGGACAGAGTGCTAAGGAGAAGTGAAGGAGGTGGAATCGTTTGGGCAGAAGGATGTGGGTGGGGAGCTATGGTGCGTGAGATTTGATGCTTGAGCTTTGTGAGAGTTGTCTCACGCCTGAGTGAGAAACGCAGCCAGTCAAGCTTCCCCAGACCTCTATCTGAATTATGACCGAACACGAGTCCACTCAAATGCACAAAGGATAACAAAGCGACCGCCTTCTCCCACCTGCCGCTCACTATCGAATGTAAGACAAGCCCTGGAGCAGAGTCAGCAGATACAGGTAAAAATTATAGGTTCGTCAAACCTGATGTGTCAGAAGGTCGCAGTTATTCTAAAAAAACTAAATCAATAAATAAAATACAAAAACAAGTTTATTACAAACTTAGACTTAGACTATTACTACAGCTAAGGTTACACCAGTTGATTGGCCAATGACTCATCGAATTGACCGGTTTGCATCAAAAGAAATTAATTCTCTCAATCATCTGGAGATCGTGAGGTCACTAGCCATCTGCAAACGAGAGCTCTCAGTTTGGAGGACTTCCGTTTCACATCAATCGTAGTCGATCACGTGCGTCTGCACTTTATTCCCGCCCCCTAATGGTGCTCATGCAGCAGTTCGAGAAGCTCATGTCTCGGAGCAAGCACATGATAACCTTCACCTTTCCTGACGAATTTTTCATTTTCAATGAAATTTTATCTGTATACAAAAACTTATAAACTCATGCAGTTTGGGAGAAAATTTAAAAGGTTTAATAATACTCTACGTTTTATTATATTCAGTGCTGTGAAAAGATCTTGAGACGCCCCACATTCCTTCTTATTTTGCTTCCAAAGAGACAGACTTTCTTGTATTTTTTTTAACATAGTCTAGTTTAACAAGTTTAGTTATCCAGGCTTCCTGAAGGACTTTTTCGGTCCTTCAGTTTTTGACTCCCATTTTAAGTTCAGTCCCTGAACCTGAGCAATTTCAGAAGAATTTTTTTTTTCCCTTACTTTTGTTAAGCCACACAGTGACCTATGAATCATTCAAGCATTAAAAAATATATTCTAATTTAAGACATGAACCAGTGAGAAACAGATGCAGACATTGACAGATGTTCAGGCTGGTGATTAAAAACAAGAGGGGAAACGAGGTCGCTGCTGAGGTTGCTGCATAAACGATCACATTTTTAATTACGTATATATCTTTAGGCACTTTTCAGCCTGTCGCAGTAAACATGTGCTTCCACTTCTTTCATTTAATCTGCATCTTTTAATTTGATACGAAGAAACGCCTGGCTCAAGAATCTTTGCACAGTGTTGTATATACTGTATAATTGAATTTGTCATTAAAAATACGAAAATCTTATGCTGTCTATTGTAGTTTTTGGAAAAGAATCAGAAATCATTACTAACCAAGAAAATTGCAATCGGCGGATCTCTAGTGATTATTTTGCCCTAACTACATGCCATGTTATCTTTTATTCCGTACTTATTTCTGTGAAACACTGAGTTATCCAGTAAATCCAGGCAGACACCAATTTGTAATGAAAAACAGATGAATTGCTCTCGGCAAGACTAATCTGCCACTCTAGTGCAAAGGAAAAACTGGAAAACTTCTTTTCTCTCGTTTTTTTTTTTTTTTTTTTCCTTTTCGTTTTTAATCAGCTTAACAGATTTTCACTAAGCACCAGACTCAAGCAGTGGCTCGATCAACTGATGTCCTCAAGCATGGAACTAAATAAAAGGTAGATTGATGAGGAACATTATGATTGAAGAAAACTACATACTGTACTGTTTATTGAATTTGAAAGCACCGTTCCAAACATACAAGAACTTAATGTACTGACCGTGTAGGTTTCTGGACAATTTTATTCTTTCTTTTTTCTTTTTTTTGGCTTTGTTTCCTCAGGACTGTATCTCGATCCTTCATTTTCATTCGTCTCCATAATACTAAAGGATGGTATTCAGAACTATTCTGCTTCAGTCCCTGTTCACTGCAGTGTATACAGTATATTCAGAACTGTGTCTGGGTATGGATGTTACAATATGTACCACATAATCCTTTGTGAAATCTCTGTCTTAGTTACTATGACGATGTGTATTTGAGAGCAAATCCGGCTACATGGCAAACAAACTAATCGCGTGTTGCAAAGTCACAAAGGCAGGGCGGTCTGCTGAAGGCAGCAGTCTTATCAAAAGTCGGTTATATTTTCAGACACTAAAAGAAACCCTGACATATATATTATAAAAAGAAAATGAGATATACTGTACATTATACACAATAGCTGGTCTACGCCTCTAATCCAGCCGCACATCTCCTGTTGTCTCCCTCTGCCTGCGGCCTCGACGAGTGTCTCTAATCAGACATGGTCCGGCTCTTATCTTCTTCACCTTAATAAAAGAATGAGGTTGATTATCAGCGTCCATGCTGCAGATTGATTCAGAAGCAGCTCTTCACGAGGGCTCAGAAGGGCTAGAAAGAACAGCATGTGAATATTTTAGCCAGTTAACCCTCTCTGCTCTTTTTCTAAAAAGTGGCACACACACACAAACACACACTGTTTTTGTCTGGTTTAGCACAAATGGAGTCCTTAACATCAAAAACAACAACAACAAAAAAAAAGGTCATTAAAAATGCGAAAGCATGGCACACACACACACACACACACACACACACACACACACACACACACACACACACACACACACACCACATGCAAACACAGAATCAGAATCTGAAGGCTTGGAATACGGACCGTTAAAACAGCGCTGTTAAAAGAATATGAAAAAAAATTTACTCAGTCACTCACGCATCGTCTCACTCACTCTCACCCATCGTCTATACTGATTTATTGTGTATAGAGAGTCAAAGGGGGCCTGGAGCCTATCCAGTGAGACTTAGGTACATCCTAGACAGGGTGCGAATCCATTGCAGGGCACAAACACACACACACACACACACACACTCCTTCACACATTACGGACAAGTTGGGAACACCAGTTAGCCTAATCTGCATGTCTTTGGACGGTGGGAGGAAACCGGAGTACCCGGATGAAACCCACCAAGCATGGGGAGAACACGCAAACTCCATGCACACAGACCCTGTGCGGGGAATCAAACCAAGACCCGGACCCTCTAACCACTAAGCCAACGTGCCACGTCAATGAAATATAATTTTATTACATTTATAAATAAATACTTAAAAGTGTAATACATTTATATTTCATTGCATATTTCCCGTAGTGGTTAGCACTGTCGCCTTGCGCCTCGAGGGTCCGGGTTCGATTCCCGGCCAGGCCCGTTTCCTGTCTCTTTGTGCGTGGAGTTTGCATGTTCTCCCTGTGCTTGGTGGGTTTCCTCCGGGTACTCCGGTTTCCTCCCACAGTCTAATTAGGCTGATTGCTGTTCCCAAATTGCCCGTAGTGTGTGAATGAGTGTGTGAGTGTGTGTATGTGTGTGTGCCCTGCGATTGGTTGACACCCTGTCCAGGGTGTACTCTGCCTCATGCCCTCATGTCCTGGGATAGGCTCCAGGTCCCCGTGACCCTGAATACAGGATGAAGCGGTATAGAAGATCACTAACAGAAGTATATCTAACACTCTGCAGACTATAACTTCATTCATGGTCCACAATATAAAGTTGCAAATATAAATGGATAAAAAGTATTTTCCTTTTTTGAGCTACATGTCTTGATCAACGTTTAAAAAAAAAAAAAAATCGAACGTTTCCAGTAAAACCTTTACGTTAAATTGAGTCGGTCTAAATGTATCTATTCTAGAGCTCAGAGCGAACGCGTACCATGTACAGCATGTTGTTTTCTCCTGTGCTGAATGAAATCATACTATGAGCTGCCTGTACTGTATTTAGCACTGTATTTGGAAAACGCCTGAGGAAGTGTCATCTGAAGTGTCTCTCCACGTGTTGAGCGACTAGATGTCAAGGGGGTGGGATAATTATAGTCTTCAGGTTGTGAGTTTGAATGAAAATGATGCCACAGTTATCAGTGACTGGGGGTCAAGAGAGCCTGTGCTTTCAGGATATGTGCGGGATGGCATTCTCTCGCTCTCTTTTTCTTTTCCCTGTCAATCACAGCATCACAAGCCAACCAATCTAGGGTGTCTTTGAGTTCATGTATGCAGGAGAAGCTCAAATATTTGACAGTATATATATACTGTATAGATATACACACTCTCTTACAGAGTGAGCCGTTCATTAGGGCAGCACTTTCCTCTCACAGGGTGGAGACGCCTTTATCACGAGCCTTGTCCACATTTCTCATGCCAAATCTTCCAGAAAAGCTTGGCTCCCCTTTCTCTTCTTTTCCCCCTCATGTTTCTTGTCTCCCTCAGGGCCATTTCAAAGGCTCCATTTATACTCCCATTTTTGCCGCTCGTGCCTCACTCTTTGAAGTGGGAGCATGGCGAGGAAAGCATGCTCTGCCCTTTTGCGTTTGTAGCATAAAAAAAAAACTACAGAGCACAAGAGTCTCAGAGTGCAAACTGACGAGGTATGGGGTAAGGTTATAGATAAGGAAAAAGAAAATGATTTGAAAAAATAAATTAATCTATATATCCTATAACAAATTTGGAAATGCCAATCAGGCTACACCACCACCACCTGGGATAGGTTCCAGACCCAGCGACCCTGTATGAAGAAAACTTTTCAGCAGGTTATTGTTACTCCTCTGAATTTCCATTAGAGCAGATACAAACAACGAGCCTCACCATGCTCTTCTTTCTCTTTCTTCCTCGCTCTCTTGTAGGTAATAAAACAAAATCAACACCCTAAACATTTCTATAGGACATGGAGGAAAAACACTTCTCAGTTACAGACCACAAATCTTTTAATTTATTGTATTTTTATTTAATATTCAGATATCACCTTCAAAATATTTTTTAAAAATAAATGTTTAACTTGTAAATGTATAAATGTTCGCATTCAAGGTGATAACATGGTGCAGTTCCTCTATAATCCTACAGATGATGGGTTCTAAGCTACACACACGTTTGCACTATACACACAGTACATAATCGGGGTACGAATCGGATCAGCCCCTACAGTACGCATCATGATAATATCATATCGGGTCATCTATGGTGATTCCCATCCGTAAGACTGTTTTGACTGTCAAAACACAGACTTTGAATAAATGTCTCCTTGAAGAAAATGATCATATCAGTCTTTTTCAAAGCTGCATATTATTTGTCATTATATATGTTTGACATGCACCATGCAGATGCACCATACAAATTCTGACCAATCAGAACCAAGTATTCAATTTCACATGACTATAATGATCAAGTCTCGCATTATAGAGATACATCAATCAATCAATCAATCAATCAATCAATCAGTCAATGCCTTTCTTTGGCTTTCCATTTGAAGTCAGATTTTGAGAGGCCTTTCTTCTTCCTGGCCTTTCCTTAACGCTGTGAAAGGTATCCAAATCCTGTGGTCTGTCTGGGTAATCAGACAGTCACTAAAACAGACATGGACAGTACACCCTTCAAAGAATCGACCTCCTTAAAAACGTAACTAACGAATCCCTGGACGATCTAGCAGGATTTCTTCGAATGAATACACACATACAAACACACGCAAATACTTCCGTCTGAATACGGTTTAACCATGCGCTAAAGACGGTAATCGATTCCTAATTTCATGCAACCTGCCTGAGATTAATGTGTGCGGAGAGACAAAGATAGAGAGAGAGATGAAATAAGCATAGTGAACATTATCAGCTATCAGAAAGGAGAGCTGATGGAGAATTAAAAGCTTGATATGACTTAAGATGGGAGAATCGGATCAGGGTATAAATCCTTGTTATCTTATTGCACGTACTAAGGAGGTTAACGATGACAAATCATCCAGTGAGTCAGTGCTCAGAGAGAAGTAGCCAAGCTATGTGGTTTTATTTTATTCTCTCTCTCTCTTTCTTTCTTTCCCTCTTTTGTGTGTAGGCTACATGTGGAACTCTGATTCACATTCAGTCACACAGTTAGAGAGAAAGCAAAGCTTTTAAGGGCCAGGAGAAAAGGTCCATTTAGCCACGACCATGCTTCTGCGTTTTTAAAACACATTTTTTGGTGTTAAGGCATGATTCCATTTGCGCTGAACCTTAACAGAACAGCACACATACAGCACTGTACAGGGGCTCTCTCCTTCACCGGGATGTGTGTGTGTGTGTGTGTTTGCATGTGTTACTGACCTATGACTTATCCTCTCCCAAATTGCACTACAAGCAGGATGTGTCCTTCTAACACATACAGACACATTTTTTTGGATGACCTCAAAGTTATATCTGAGCAAAGAGCAAAGATAATGGCCCAGTTTCTCTCTCTCTGTGTGTGTGTGTGTGTGTGTGTGTGTGTGATGGTGCTCCAACCAAAACACACACGCAATCACAAACATCCCAGAGTGAATTATTTGAAAATTCATTCCAAATACTTTAAATTATTTAGTGATCACATGCATTGGAATATTAACAAGCTACAGTTTTACTTGAAGGCCAGGGTTAAAGTATGCATTTGTTTCTTGTAAACCACGGAAGGTGAAAAGTGGCAAGTTTTTGTCTTTTAGGTCATCATGATGTTTTGGTAAGAAAGGAGCCATGGCATATTAGACGACTGTAAACAACTTACTGTACAAAAGGAATAGTTTGGCAATGTTAATCTTGCGATGTTACAAATGCTGAAACATTGCTGATATAAACATTTTTTTTTGGATAAAATGACATCGGATCAGCATTGACTACAATATGTAGCATGAATATATATGAGAATATCTATAAAAAATTCAAGGTTGAACGAATGATACATCTTTAAAAATTCACGGTAACAGTTCAGAAAAGTAACGGTGTCGTTAGCACTGTGGCCTCGCACCCCCAGGGTCAGGGTTCGATTTCCACCTTGAGTCTTTGTGTGTAGAGTTTGCACGTTCTCCCCATGCTTGGGTTTCCTCCTGGTGCTCCGGTTTCCTCCCACCGTCCAAAGACATTTCCAATTAGCAGAGAGTTTGAGTGTGTGTGCTCTGTGATGGATTGGCACCCTGTCCAAGGTGTACCCTGCCTCGTGCCCTGACTACCCTGGGATAGGCACCAGGCCTCTCGCTTCAACAGAATAAGTGGTATAGAAAATGAATGCGTCATGTAATGCCACAACACATAAGAACGTCACAACTGTGTCCATCCCAAATTTGGGAATATCTGAACACTTTTAACCAAATAAGGGAGCTGGGATGTGATTGTTGTGTTGTGTGAATGGACATTAAGTGGTGCAAGTGCTTTAAATAAAGGTGGAATTCTGTTGTTTTGAGGTTACATTTGCATGGTGTGGTGGGGTCATTCGTTCGGTGTTATCTTAACATCATTTTATCACAGTCATTCCTTCAACGTTGAGGTTTGGGTGAATGACTTCACAACCAAATTATAACCCTATTATAATCCAATTATAATGATATTACAGTATATACATAAGGGTTCATCGAGCACATGAGGCAATGCTCACTCCCCATCCCTTGTGAGATATCCATCATGTTAGCGGCAGTTTCTTACAGGGTCTGGTGTTCAGCTTGATGCCCAATTGCTATGGGACCAACACTGGTATCCTGGCGGTGATGGGGCTCAAACCAGGGACCTTAACCACTAAGCTACCCTGCCGCCATTATTTACATACATATAACAGACATTATACACTATAATTATATGTTTTCATAGCTAGAGGTAACAAGATTCATCCATTATCTGTGCTTATCCTAGGTACATTGTCCCAGGAAGCTCAAGGCACAAAGACACCACATTGGACCGGTTGCCAACCCGTAACATGCGAACAATTAATATATACTCAATTATAAACTACACTTAATTTGGAATGTAAACCACAATCAGCTTACAGAGGATGTCTTTGGACCATGAGAAGCAATACACAAAACTCCGCCCACACAGACCATAGGCGAGATCCGAACATCTAGGCTGAGACTAGTGCTAATTGTAAACATTTGTATTATTGTCAAATCATAACCAGTGACAATTAGAAATAATTGTGATAAGCACCCTTTTAAGAACCTAAGAACCATTGAATACAGTATGTAAAAAAAAAAAAAAAAAAAAAAAAAAAAAAAAAAAAAAATAAGCATAACAATGTTTATTTGTTGCAATGGTTTTCTTTCTGCACATTCATCATTAGGGAGAAATTATAAACTCGTTTATTTAAGTAGCATTTAAAACTCAGAACATTTAGCTATTATTTTTTTGCTGTTTTTTTTTTTTTAATAAACATTAACATGCTCATTTTGAGAATTCTACATTTTTGCAAAGTCATTCTCATATCCTGGTAGCAGTAAAATTTCCGTTCTACCTGACACATCTGAAAACCCAAATGCACAATTTGATATCCGTTAACACACCCCTTCGATATAAGCACATGTTCTTTTTTTACTCATCATTGACCTATGCTGTGTTGCCGGCACAAATCTGTGCTGCTTGGGTTTTAGGGTTTTTTGATAACCTAGCCATTATTGTTCACCACATACCATACTGGTGTCTTAGATGCTGTGGTGCCTGATGTGACCATGGAAACACCATTGGTCGTCTGAGATCGTGCAACTGTCAAATAAATGGCCAGATGAATAAATACATACAGCAGAACAAAACATGATGTGTAAAGCAATTAAAAAGACATGATCAGAATAAATTGTTATAAATAGCAACTCAAAGTACACCACCTGAGTTCTGAGTTCTCAAACATCCAAATTCGCTTTCCCCCCCACTTTGAATATTTAAAATCTATGAAAATCAGCTAAATTCGAATAGTAATCAGCCAATTACAGCCTTAAGCCAACCAGTGCTGTGAAAACAATCGGTGTGTTCTTTAAACGCAGCAGTTCGGAAGCTGATCCTTGGACTTCACAGGTTTGTACAGACAAAATGAATCTTTGATAAAAATCAAGACAGTTGTGCAAACACAAAGCCTGTGTGGACAAGGGAGGTGATCCATCCCAGATCCATCACTTCCTGTCAAACAGCCCATTCGGTGAAATGAAAAGTTGGGAGAGGTGGCATGCAAAAAGACATTTCCCTGTGAAATACTCAACAACCCAGGATGTAGGGAAAGCGAGAAACAAGTTGGGGGAAACGGCTGGCTCCGTGGTCTCCGGTAGCTGAGGGATGATGTCTTGCCGGGGTTATTAAAATGTACAGTGCTGATTGGGCGATGAGGAGGCTGATGAACCTGTTGGTCCTGTGCAACTCAGTCATGATTCATTCTAATGAATAATCAGGGAAGCTACTCACCTGCTAATTAAACATGAATATGCGGAGCAGGGTTATACAGTACGTGTGCGTGCACACACACACACACACACACACATACCACAGGGAAAGGAAGAAGGGAGAGTGATTCTATGATAAATATGTCTCTGAGAATTAATATATCAGTGAAATAAAGGGGTCAAAGTTAAAGATTGTAAAAATGATCAACGGTAGGACAACAGGGTAGTGCTTTTTTTTTTTTTAAGTTTAAGTGAAATCATAGTAATGATGAAAAACAGAGACAGAGAAAGAGAGAGAGACAGAGAAAGAGAATGTGTAGTATGATCGAGATAGACTAGGATTGTCCCTTGTTTCATTTCTTTTTAAATTTGATAATGATACCGATAGTTTTCTATCTGATAACAGAGCTCCGTGTATCGATTGATAGATTATACTCGTCCGATGTTGTCTTCTAGGAACCAGGCCAATGTTTTTTGAGCCTTTGATGCCTTGTTGTGAGCCGCCAGAGATGTCCCTCGAACTTCTGTGCACGTTTCTGTCCCATCTGTATGGGCTTCTGTATGCACAGAACGTGTCAAAAACTGACCAAGTCTTAAGCCACGCCTCATTTCTTCATATTAAATTATTAAGATTATATTATAGAAATTGGAACTTTTTTTTTACTGTGACAGGCTGCAAAGTGCCTAAAGATACAATTGCTTATTTATGTAAAAACCTCAGCAGCGACCTCATTTCCCCTCTTGTCTGTTCCAACCACTCAGCATTCAGCATCAGCAGTATAATAATCACCAGCCTGATCATCTGCCATCATCATCTGCACCTGTTTCT
>JAQMYL010000037.1:6940090-6964992 GCA_030014365.1 Clarias pachynema
TTTGATGCCTTCAGTGAGAATCTACCAATGTAAATGGTCATGAAAATAAAGAAAACACATTGAATGAGTGAAGGTGTCCAAACTTTTGGCCTGTACTGTAATTCACGAACATATGGCGTTTTTTCTTTTTTTAATGTTTGCACCAATTTCATCACAAATCCTGGTTTGACTTGAATATTCCTCGTACAGTGTATAGGAACTACTGTACAATCCGCTTGCACATTCTGCAAATCCTAGCATTTTGCAAGTTTCGAGTTTATAGCTGGTGTGTGTGTGTGTGTTACTGCCACCTATTCAAATGGAGTGTGGAGTTGATGATTGGCAAGAAAAATAAAACATCACTTTGTCAGAATTAACAGAACAAGATACACAGCATGTCAATGCTTATCAGATACTTTCAAACCTGTAAGACATATAGCTGCTCAAAACAAATCAAACCCAAATGTCCACACACACACAACAACACAAGCTTGTCATGATCAAAGTGGTAACCCTAGATCTGGAAAGCCTTAGACATTACAGTAACATTAAACCTTAGGAATGGCACTCAACTAATGGTGAAAGAGTGTCTTTCAGTTCAACGGAACGAAAGTCTTACAGACTCCAAGGACTACAATGCTACAGCCACAACGCTTTGTTGAGTACTACATAGAAGTGGTGCTGGTATGCAGGATGTAGACTTTCCTGAAGTGGCTTTGGAGGTAGGGCACTTCAATAATAGGACGGTATTGTGTGGATGTGTGGATTACTGCAGTCCTAAAGTGAGTGCTGCAGATTGAAGGGATTAGGGGATTGGCATCAAGCGTGGGAGATTAAGGGCAGATGGTGGTGATTTGGCTGTGATTATCTTGCTGCTCCGTCATTGATCTCCTGTCATCCTGGTTCATTTTCCCTAGACGACCAGCTCGTCTATGACACTTAATCGAGCTTCGTTCCGGCAAAGTACATCGCGAAGTCGCTCTCACGCTTCATACACTCTCCAATCTCCAAACATATTATGTATTTTTTCCACACTTCTTTATAGATCGTTGAACTCTAGTGGAATTAAGCTATCATTCTTAATAGAGGGTCAACCATCCATGTGTACAGGTTCTCTTGAATTCAACAAGAACTCATGGGACTGTACTTGTTCTTTGAGCTGGTTATTTTTCTAAATAACGTTCCGTGTTCCACTGGGGATTACGTCGCATACTACTCAAAACAAATATACCCAAGCTTTCTACTTTATTGTCTTTAAATCCCTGGTTGTGGCTTTAAAGAGTAAAGGACATTAACTTTCACTTATCTGCATCCACTTGCTCGGGATATTGCCCCCTGAAACCGGGTCATGAAGGGATCTCCCGTTAAAACCTCCCAGTCTTGCTTTTATATAGGCTCCGCTAATCTGAGTGCTACATTTAAAATCTGAGGTTAACCCGTAAGGTAGGGGACACACTTGTGCACATCAACACGCACGTTGTAATCCGCTGGACAGTGCAGAACTCAAGCAACACAACAGATGGCTAATGGATGGTGTGTACAACCAACATGGCCCAAAAGCCCCGCGCGCCGCATGAAGCTCTACACAAATCGTAATCAGTCAAGAACATAAGTGGGCTTCAGTAATCAAAGGCGGCTCGATGCTGTTTGAAAGACACAAGCATAGCAGTTTCTCTGATGTTCACAATCAAATTAATTTTTGTTCTGTTTGTGACAATCAAAATGAAAAAAAAAAGAAAAAAAAAACAGAAATTCTAACCCTTAGAAAAGATGAAGGGACAGCCGGGATGTTTGATAAATAAGACAAGAGGACAAGAAAATTGATTTCCCCCTCTATTTCTTTTGACAAATAATAACACTCAGTGAAGGAACTGCATGAACATTTTAGCGATGACCTAAAAACCGTCCGGATTGGGCAGAGCGTCACGACTTTGATTGATGGCTATGCTATCACCATAACACGATGACAGGCATCTGCATATAACGCGTAAACATATCTCGGGCTGCGGGATAGAGAATGTGTATGTGTGCGCACGCCAGCCATTGCCAGTTTGTGATTAACCGAGGTCAGAACAGCAGACTGACAGGGATGAGGGTTTGCTGTAGGATGGTAATAAATCTTGAATGATCTGACACCTGTGTAACAGCAGAGCGAAGACGATGAAGCGCATCGAGACGGCATGAGTCGGTAAAGGTACGGCGCTACCCGTTAGTGTTGCTCTGACTGATAGGAACAAATCGAGTCGATCCCGAAATGATCAATACAGATACCTTTAGTGAGCTGGACATGCAGTGCCGGATCCCGACACGGTTTTATTTCTAGGGCCTTAAAGACTGTCCTGGGAGCTGTAATGCTTATGCAGAATGTCATTTCAACACACAAAAGCGAACAGTTGTCGCAGAATAATGGTTTATACAGTAATCCTGTATTCCGATGTCACTAAAAGGGAACAGAATCCTCTGGTTCCTCAAAAGAGCTGACCTGCATCTGTAAAACTGCATCTGTTTAAAGTGCTAAACTAAATGCAATATACTGTACTGTATGAGTGGTATTCAATTCAAAACGGGACTTGTGATGACATTTCTTGTGAATGAAGGCATAAAATCAATCTGCCTTCAAGCCCAGTACATTGATGAGATTCGTTGATTAAATTTTGAACGGTGCAAACATTTTAAAGAAGGACGGACGTCCGTGAATGACGATCCAGGTCTTGGTGGCTCGGAGCCCGATGCAGTCGTTCAGAGAGTGGAGCACCTGATCCTTGAAAATCTGTGTGTGGGAACTGTATGCACAATCATACAAAGAAGGAAGTCATTACCACATCCAGTGTACAGTCCTGACCTCGCTCAAAGCCATTTCCCCATGTTTGGGACATTAATAATAATAAAAACAATTATAATAATAAATGATTGTTCAATTACAGTACAGTAAAATTCCTTTTTCTCCTCATATTCCAGTTAGGAAGTAGGGGTCAGAGTGCAAGGTCAGCCACCTGTAGCAGATAGGGTTAAAGGTCTTGCTCAACTAACCACTGCTGGGGCTTGAACCCTGACCTTCCGATCAGTAACCCTATTAGTGGAGTTCCTGGGAGGCCAGCATTTCAGGCTTTGGTGTCCTGAGAAAACTTTCTACCTTGATTGTATCCAAGCACTAGGATGAAACACTGGGATAAATGCATTAGTGTAGCAGGGGATTATATAGAGAAATAAAGGATTTTTTATTATTATTATTATTTCTGAACTGTGCTGTTATTCTGCACAATCAAAAGTCCTGGTTTGACTTGAACGCCCCTTGCCGTTTACTGTGCATCATGATAATGGTTCCAACACTACTATACTGTAAACAGCAACAGTCTTGATCGTACCTAATTCCTTCATGCTACAGCCCCAGCTCTAATAACACTGCTGACAACACAAGTAATCTATGGGTTCATTGAGTTGTTCTGTTCAATGATCCGCTACCCTCCTCCTCCAGAATTCCCATTAGCGTCATGGGGTGCCACATGAGCACAATCAATAAAGATGCCTTGAACCAGCTAACGAGTTTCTGTTCTGAACACTTAGCATCGGTCTTAATTGCAAGTCCAAGCATTCTGTATGGCGACATTTGAAGGGAAGATTTTATTACTGCATATCCTCAGACAATGCTAGAAGAAATAAACAGACACCTAAATTAAATGTGAAGGAGACTACTTCAATTTTTGTCCTTAGATCACATTTAATGTTGCAATTCATTTCTCATTGCAACGACTATGAGAAATCCTGGAACAGCGTTATAGCACCACTTGGGACGCCTCCATCAACGAAATATTATAAAGCAGGTTGGAAGAATGCATTAATTCATCTTAAATCATTGCTTTATTCTGGTCAGGATAATTGATTTGGGTTGTGAAAGTGTCATATGGTATAAGATCGGATCATTGGATATTCCGGTTGTTCTCTTTGCTTTTGTATGGAAAGAAAAACAGTTCTAAAATGCGACAAAAGTGTGCACTAATCAGTACAATTGTGCAGCACACCACACCGGGCAGTGCGGAAAAAAAGAAACTACTGGATTGTTTTAAAGGCAAAACCAAAAAATTGTGCATAAAAAAAAAAAATGGTGAAGTTAACTTTAACCTTGTGAAGTAATTATCAAGAGATAGAAGTGCTCAAGACAACGACTGTACTCTAGATCAATAACATTCCTGCCTTGAAAGTCTACTTTCATGCCTACAAGGTTGTCAAGACTGTGGAGAATATGTAATTCTAGCAACCTTTTGTCATGTACAGCTTTCGTACGAATGTGGGCAGACCTTAAATCTTTGCAATTACTGTTACAACTGTGAAGGCTATTGATAAAAAGGCCTCACACTGTCATGTCAGCAGTTTGAATTCTGCATCAAATTTAGTATATATAAAAAAAACACAACAAAAAAAAAAAAACGGATCAGTCAGCCACACAAGCACAAAGAAACTTTTACTGTTTTCACACACAAAGACAGATTCACTGCCACTTTTCCAGCCTCCGGTGTCACCACTGTAGGACCGCCTTGGCAGACAAGCCCAAAGTTACGTATGGTGGCCCCAACCTTGATCCTTGACCCCTGAACGAGGCTTCACGTTTGACACATGCTGCAGCTTATATCATAGTGCCAGGCTCTTTTCTTTTCCCCAACATTTCAATGAATGGGACATGGGAACACAAGGGGACTTGTCAGATGAGGCCTCTTGAAGAACGGAGACATGCACTAGTCCCCGGCGTTGGCATCTCCACACTGGCACGCACACCATCTGACAGGGTTCTGACACTTAAGGGGACACAGCTAGGAACTGCAGAGTCTCTGGCGGGGGTAGGAATCAGTCTGTTTCACAGATACACCAACCATTTCTGACTTTTATACATTCTATTTCCGTATATGGAAGTGTTAGAGTGGATGGCTATGAAACCCTGGCTGGTATCCATTCCAGTAAGTAGAGCTTAAAAAAATAAATAAATAAATAAATAAATATATATATATATAATTGATCTCCCCCCCCTCCCACAATTTCTGATGCTTTTCCAGTACTGTTTTCTGGGTGATAATTCGTCCTGTTCAGTAATCTACAGTATACTGTATAACACCCCCTGTGCAATGTTGTGGTTGTCTGGAAACCTAGTGGCTAAAATACAAAAATACAAAAATGCCTATAATAAAGTGCGTCAATCTAGGTAGCTAATTGAATGCATTAATATAGACATAACCCAGTCCTTATTTATACTACTGTAAGAAAGTGTCTGAGCTGGTGTACCATGGTAGTCTCTTTGAAAAAAGCCAAGCCATTACAAGTCAAGAGTTTTTTTCTTCACGCCATCTGGTTCAAGTCTTTATTTTCTCGTCTCGATGTACAGCATTAAATCGCAAAGTGACTGTATGTTGAGCTAGAAAAAGATCAATAATACAGCTTTACAGTGCACTTTATGATGATAATAAATTATCGTTATTAATCATACTTTATGTTTATTAACTGTGCATGTGCAACACTGACCATTATTGTACCTATGTGTTTTAATAATATTATTTATTTGACTTTCAATTATTATTCTATAATGATTTGAAATTAATAATCATAAAACCCCACCCAATCTACAAGGGATTTCATCACATCTGGCAACACTTAAACATTTAATAAGTTCCAAGCACTGTTTGAATGTGTATAAAAAAAAACCCAGATAAATCATTACATTTAATTCTCAACACAACAGCACCGTTTTATAAATCGTCATATTTCCATATGCTACATTAAAATGTTTCAGATTTTGACCTCAATAGCTAGACTGTTTTTTTTCTTTCTTTCTTTCTCAGAACCGTTCGTTGTAATTAATGTTGGATTTCATTTCAAAGAGCTGAATTGTAATTTCCTCCTGAATAACCGTCTCATATAAAACATTAAACGTTGTGTAGCTATTAAAGACGGGTCTGTTTCCCGAACAGACATACTATACTGTAGGATGCTGAAGTTCAAAGCAATATCGTACGTTTGCCATCAAAGTCACAAAAAGTCGATCTCATTTAAAAGCCACTCTTTGTGACGATGCTGAACGGTTACTATCAAAGCTCCAGTGTTCTTCAGAAAGCCTCTTATTTTTAAACACAACAAGCTCTGTGTAGTCCAACAGTCCACCAAAGGCGATTCGCAAATCTTTGCTGGCTGCCATCTCGAACAGTGACACAAGACAGAGAAGGCTAGCTGCCTAAGCTTGAGGGCACGGCACCTCGGTCACAAAGCCCATTTTCCAGCTAAATCACTTAATTCAACTCGCTCAGTCCTCTGGAAAAAAAAAAAAGGGTAGGGCAAGGCTTTATGTATTATTATCACTTAGTGTCTGTGGCTGAGATTGACCTATTGGCCTGTGTGTTTTTTGACAGTTTTGTGGCTCGAGGTGAAAAAGTCCTAGACAGACCTCATTTTCTAATGTACTGGACATCGATTCCAGAGACACAAGGACGTTTTGGTCATTTCCCTGCTCTAAGACATGATATCAGCTAACTATCTGGTGACCAAACTGAGCTGGTCTGCAGATCTCTGGACTATAATTGATGATGCATGGTCTTACATCTCTGTGGGTGACCTAATTTCAATCCCTTCCTTGCATTTCCGAAAAAACATGTTCAACAGTGAAGCCGTTGTCTCAGACAGATTTTTTTTTTTTTTTACAGACGCCAAAATCAAAGTATACCTATTTATTTCCAAACAACAGACAATTTGACCAGCCTTGTCATTCCCAAAACTCTTGTTAAATCAATAAGAAAATTACAACAGCTAGGTCGTTAGCACTCTTGTCTTGCACCTCCAGTTTTGGGGGTTTCAATCTCGCCTCTGGTACAAAGACATGCAATGTACAGTACTGTGCAAAAGTCTTGATCCTCTCCTCATTTCTTTATAATTTCCTTCCAAAAAAAGCCAAACTTTCTTGTATTTCTAATGGAATCCTAAGAAATAGTGCTCCAGGCTTCCTAAAGGAATTTTTTGGCTCTCATTGTTTTTGGCATTTTCTGTTCAGTCCCTGTACCAAAGCAGGATTTTTTTTTTATTGTTATTATTATTTTTTATGCCACACTGTGACTGAAGAAACATTAAAGCATAAAAAAAAATCTAACTTAAAGCATGAACCAGTGATGAACAGGTGCAGATAAGAACAGACAATCAGGCCGGTGATTAGTTTACTGCTATGCTGAATGCTGAATGGTTGGAACAGATGAGAGGGGAAATGAGGTTGCTGCTGAGGTTGGTACATCCAATTTTTTTAATTGGATCTTTAGGCACTTTGCAGCCTATTTGCTACATAAGAAGTTGTGAAAGGTTTTGAATCAATGTTTGTGTATAATCAAAGTGTTATAATCAGGAGAAGAAGTTGGTTACCTACTGTACTGTAGCTGCCTCTATTTGGGATCTGATAATCCCAAAGATGGCTCATCGGAACTCGTTTTAAAACTGCATTGCTACAGGATACAAACTGACCAACATGATATATACTGTGGTAGGCTCTACTTTATTTTATATCCGCATATGATCTTTGAATACTCAACGATGTTGGTACGAAGCTTAAGACGTTTCGCATTTCATTTACAAGCCAAATAATCTTGTTAAGCAGGTCAGAACCTACCCTGAGCTATAAGCCCTGAGATATAAGCAATGCGAACAGAAGTACAAATAGGTTTAAGACCTGTAATGTATAGTCCATATCCGTCAAGAGATCTCTATAAATTCATTCTCTGTTAAAGGCTCTAGGCTACATGTTGTCTCTCTTCTCATCTTATGCTGAACCCGAACCGACATCTGCTTATAGCCGCTGGAGATCAACAAGACCATTAGCTAGCCCTTTTCCCTTTGTGACAGACTCACGCACAAAAACACCCATGTCAAGCTGTTATTAACTTTGAAAAAGGAAAGATAAAGGTATGTCTGTGATTTGAATCTTTTAAAGGCCTTAGGGTTAGAGAATAGGTTGTGTCTGCCTCGGTCCTGCATCAGTACTGTTGTTTTTCTGTTTTTCTTTTCGGGTTTCCTGTTCCACGTGCTGCCACAGTCACTCCATGTGACTTAATCGGTATGACATTGTCTCAAAGCCCAAGGAAATATTTTTTTTTCTCTCTCCCTCTTCGTGGCACTCCTTCAGTCCATAAGGTTATATGGGCTGTGACAAACTCACTGTGGCACCTTTCACAGAGTCTCAATGCACATTTGCTTGCACACACACACATCTATGCACGCACATGTTCCTCGTTTCTGGAGAATATGCTTCTTCATTCGTTTTAGTGTAATATAATACCTATGCAGGGTATCCTGTTTCTGAAATGTTAAAGCATGTTCAATCCTTGCTATATCTGGTGTATGTTGCAGCAACCTTATCTCTCAATCCTCTTAATGATGATGATGATGATGATGATTTCATTCAACTTATTGGTGCACCTGTCAACCATTGTGGTCATGCATACAAATCATGCATCATCATGTACGTACTTGCATAGCGTGATAAATAAAAAGTCTTCCGACGTTAAAGCCGTGATTCTGACTCACAGCCCCTGGTGACCCCCGACTCCTGTTTAAGGCCTTGATGATTACCTAATGAGCTGTAAGAGATAGGTCAGAAGAGGGTAAACAGGAAACCTTTTCCAAGACAATAAGCTACCAGGAACTAGGATTGAAAACCACCGAGCCAGTACGCGAGTTCTCCTGAGCAGGTCATGCAGCTGCATGGAAACACGCGAGAATTCACAGCTCAGCAATCTGACCGCCTTTGATTTGACAAGTCTGCCCATTACATCTTCATTCCGTGTGGGCCCATGGCACCACTTCTGCTTAATTAGACCTAAATATCTTCACACCTGTCAGTAGACCCAGTTCACAGGAGGCGCGGGAGAACCTTCTAAACCTCTCTCCTAGTCTCTTGACCTATTCTGACTCGCGAAGGCGTTGAAGTTTTGACGAGGTCCTCACGCTGATCGTGGGTGACAGCCTGCCCGTAGGAAAGATCTCTTATCCTGTCTTGCTCCGCTTCACCCTCTTCCACATGTCTAGGCATTTTATTGACATATGCTCATAGGCTCTGTTCAGCCGCAGACACATTAGCGGAGTCTTTTTTCAGAGCAATGGATGTTTATAATGTGAAGGAGAGATTTGGCATTCAGGAAGCACCAGCGTTAACAGTCAGATTTTTCGCTTCTTCCTTCGTTTATCACGAGTAATGGTAGAAATAATACACTTCCTGCCTTCTTTTTTTTTCCGAAATGGGTAATTTGCCTTTGTAATAGGCTACAGATCATGATTTCATCCAGCTCAAACTCTCTTGTTCCTGTTAATTTTCTCCTGATTTTCACCAGGCCATTTATTCACAGCAGTCTATCGCTCTAATTTATTAGTGACTGTCATGCTGCTTCTTAGGCACAGATAAATAATGTACATAAACACGCTACATGGATAGCTGTCCTATATAATTTAAGGGCGGAAAAGCAGCAGTAAGGGTTGACGACAGTCCCCGTGGCCCGTGCTCAGAGCCGGCGTGTGATGGCGCTGACGTTCTGTGGTCGACTCACCTCCAGGGGATAAAATCCACTCAGGTTGAAATCTGGTTCAAGCCTCCACAGGGTCTACCGCTGCTTCAATGCCATCATTAATTCAGACCTACCGTATTTCACTTTTTTTCTTTTTTTTTTCGGTTTCCCTCGCCATCCTTCTCAAAGCTTCACATCTTGCCTTTTCCTCTGCGCTCTGTACTCGCTCTGTCTCGCCTGTGGGTGGAAACCTCAGACACACTGCCACAGCTGCTGCAGCATGTGACTGTTTCGAAGAACCAAGGACACCATGGTGTCCTGAATGTGAACCAGAGGCCAGACGTTGGCACCAACAGGAATAGCAAATATAATGAAAAGAGCTTTAAAAAAAAAAAAAGCCTACCGTGGACATCAGGATAGCTTTGGAGTATTTAAAAGTGCCTTCCCGTAACAGCGCTACCCGACGCCTATTAGCTTTATGGTGAAGAAATTGGAGCTCAGCTTGACCGGGTTCCTATGCGTCATCCCATGTCATTATAGCGGAAAAGTCTCAGGGTGCATCTCTTGAGCCACTCCATACTTGCCCTTAATTGGACTTCATCCTTTTGGTCCAGGATTCCAGTTTTTTCGTCTGTGCAGTGGCCCATAAAGTGATGGAAAGTACTAAGAAGGAGATGTCATTTCCAGGGAGGATATCTTAAGAGGGCCGGATATAAAAAAAAAAAAAAAAAAGAGGGGGGGTGGCGTTGGTACAATGCCTGGCTCTCATCTCTCTCAGTGAATGCATCTTCAGGCTTTGTTACTGTTTCACAAGATGAAAGCTCGGTTGTTTTCCAGCCTTCAAACAGAAGAGGCATAGGGGCCGTGAAAGTCACTTTTTTGTGCCAGATACTTTAATCCCAGTCTGTAGCATTAGGACTGCATGGACAAGCAGAATACAGAGAAGACAAGAGGTGCAAGGCCAGGCTCTTTATAAGGCAATGCCATGGAAGGAGGTCATCAAACACTCAGAGCCTCATTAGCTGCTGCCCTTATGTTTTCGCTGTTAAACGAAGCATGTTTTCTTTTAGTGCTCCTGAACCCAGGAACAAATTACAGGCCATGGTATTGACAGAGAAGGAGAAGCTGAGCGGCGGTGTCAATACCATCGAACAGAAAGACATACAGTAACAAGAATAAACGAATCAGTCTTGGTGCATGGAGGACGTAGACGGGCTTGAACAGAAAGAAAAACTAACATTCTTGTGGAAAAGAAGCGCCTTTTTTTGCACGCTTAAATAATTCACAGCGTTGACATCCGTAGACTTTGTAGCATCATTGCGAGTTCAAGACCCCCGGTTCGAGGGGTGCTGACAACTCGGAAGCTCTCGTGTCTTATGAAACTGTGATTAAAATCGAGCGAGCCTGCTGCATTTTTAAAGAGCAGCCGCGTTAGCGCCGGCTCCGCTTGTAGAACGTGCAGCTCCATGCCAGCCCTTAGTGTCAGCGGCATCAGCATCAGCAGGACATGCAAACCTGAGCGCTTCAGCATGCTGCAGCAGGCACAAAATATCAACACGAATTACTGTTCCTTTCCCAACCCCTGCCGCAAAGCCTAGCTTGCGGAAGTCATAACATAAAAGACAGCCGGCGTGCCATGAAAAAGGCATTTTGAGCCACGGGCTAAAGCTGTTACGTGTCAGATACGGAAACAATATGTGGTAATAAAATTAGCATACAAAGAATGAGTGGCGTAATCTCATTCCCATTTGCAGGCACACACACACATTTTCAGACATGCAGACATCAATGGCGGGGATTACCTTAGCGGTTTTCAGATAACCTTAATTTGTCTCAGCAATCCTTTTGCCGTTTCCCGAGCTTCATGTTTAGATAGCTCTGTATACTTTTTTTTGTGCGAGTTGATGTACCTAACCAGACCACAATTAGATAGCATAGCCTTCGGAAAGAAAAAAAGAAATCTCTCTGAGGGTTTGAGGAGGAACTGTAGCTGTTAGCTTGCTTAAGTACCTCAAACAGATTTTTTTTTTCATCCTTTCCCACTAAATTCCCAGATACGCTTTCTTTTCTTCAAAGGATTTCGGTTTTCTGTCTGACTCAGCTTTTTTCACATCATTGTTCTCCCGATGCTCCCGAAGAACACAAAAGCTTACAGACTTGTTTTCTTCAAACCACATTTACAGATCGTGCGCTTGTGAATAGAGAACTCCAATGAGGTCAATCTATAAGAAGTTGGAGTTGCTTTTGCAGTGTTGTGAACCAGGATGTGCTGTTTGCTACGGGAGTTGATACAATGTCATTTAAAAAAAATAAAAATAAGAAGACGGATTAACCCATAAGTGCCTGGACCCAAGGGAAATTATGAGGGATGTAACACAGGCTAACTAGACCACATGAAACACATTTTGAAAGACATCACATGGCATTGTCCCTGACAATGGAAGGGTTAAAAGCCCTATGTGACATACTCAATAAGGACAAAAGTATTCGCCCCAGCCTGTTAATTATTGAATTCTGGTGTTTCAATCAGGCCCCTTATCCCCAGTAAACTGAAATCTCAATGCTGTAGCATACCAAAACACAATGCTATGCTTCCAACTCTTGAGACAACAGTTTGGGGAAGGCCCTCTTCTATTCCAACATGACTGTGCTCCAGTGCACAATGCAAGGACTATATAGACAAGGTTTGATGAGCTCGGTGTGGAAGAACTTGACTGGCCCTAACACAGAGCCCTGACCTCAACCCCATCGAGCACCATTGGGATGAGCTATTTCGGAGATTGCGAGCCAGGCCTTCTCGTCCAACATCAGCACCTGACCCCATAAACGATCTACAGAACAAATGGCCACGAATTCTCACAGAAACACTCGGAAACCTTCCAAGAAGAATCATACTGTAGCTGTTAGAGCTGCAAAAGAGGAACCAACAAGGATAAAGCTGAATAAGCAACTTTCCAGAATATTTAAAGGGTTTGTGACACCTGTGTCACCGCGGGTACTTATGAGCTGCGGGGCATTTCCATCTTCAAAGTTTACAGCAGCTTGTTGGTGAGTGGATGCAGAAAGATGCCGCTGTAGTTTCGGCTTCATTAAACACATCCTGCTAAAATAAACAGGTTTTACTACCAGACGAAAAAAAAAAGGGAAAAAAAAGTCAGGAGAAGATGATGGTAAAGTGTAACAGCAATCTGCTTTAAACAAATAAAGAAAAGCAGGTTGACTCTTAACAAAACAGATGTTTTTAATTATAATCCCTATAATGGCCACCTTGTAACATGTCTCTTCTGCGTTTGATACAACGGCTATCAAGCGTGCAGTTGAACGTGGCAGTGTCGACCGAAACAACTATATATTTTGGCTAAGGAGTGTTGTTAGTACTTTGTCTTTCATGATAATGGTATCTTATTCAGCTTCTAACAACTAAATGCAATATACTGACAACTCAAGAAGTTTTAATCATCATGTCATTGATAAGAAGAGCAATTAGTGGATTATTGTACACAATGATGTCCCCAAATCAATTCTAACTTTTTTTCTTTTTCACAAAATTTCTCAATATAATATCTCAAATTCGTGCACCCCAAAGCAGAGGCACAATCGTCAGTATAGGATTTGCCATAGCAGAAGCTCCCATCTGATTCCACATCTCCTTCTCCTCTGCAATAAAAGTGCTTTCTTCCTGCACTCAGAGCCTATCACCGTCTCCCTTTCTGCCACGAGCCCATATCTTTTATATGGCTACAGTCCACTCTACTGCCATTACACAGCCCTTCATGGTAACATTATCACTTAAGATAAGGCTCTAATAAACTGCACTGCTTTTTAGGAGGGGCCACTCTGCTCTTAATCCAATCTTCAAGTCAGGCTTTATGATCAGTGTTTTACGAGACCCCTCCTGAGCCACTTACCCCGCCCTGTTCTATATCCAGTAATGCGCACGCAGGGCTATAGGAGCAGAGTTAACCCTTTCACCGAGGATCTGATTCAATTTGGCTTAAGCAGAGGCTCCTGTGTAGGAGAGCACGTCCGAGCCGCTGGGAACTGGGACGAGGCCAAAGCCTAGGAGCGACGTGCCAGCGGCTCCGGCGCGATGTGCTGATTTGCTCTAATGTCCCCCGAGGACCGAGCAATGACCGATGTCTATTCGCCTGGGACGATAGCCAGATCGAAAGCCCCTGCCAGAGCGCTTGAAAGGATAGCAAATAATTTAACCGCTCCCGATCGCACATTAGGATTTTTTTTTTTTTTTTTTTTTTTGCTGCCACACTGGCATGAAGTACCACCACAGTATTAAATTGCACTTGAAGCCAAGCTCTGGGAATGCAAGAAAGTAAATACAGTTATACAGGCAGATCAGGTATACACAGCAAGACAGGTAGACAGATTGAATATTGAGTATTACAAATGACGCTCAAAAGAAAATCGAAACTGAACACTAACGGTGTTCGAACTGCATGAAGCCAATTCTTTTTGCATATTGCACATTTCCTGGTGCCGAAAATACTCCGGCTGGCTCCGAGAGAAATGTTAGCCAACACTGTGAGTGAAGCTGTAGCACCCCAGGTCTGTAAAATCACACAGAAAAGGACGTGTAGGTGTGCAAGAACTCGAGCCCTTCATCTCCCACCATGCATCCTGCTATTAACGCTCATAAAAATAGACGCGTTTGTTTCCATGGTCAAGCCAAACGTTCACATTTCAGCACTTTATTTTACATTATTTATTTATTTCACCTCAAAGTGCATAATATACGATAATTTGTGAGAAAGAAAAGAAAACAGCTTTTGTGTCACGTGCTTGCCACATTGCTACAGCTAATCCTTCTCTTAATGACACTAGACCTGCTATTTCGAAAAAAAAAAAAAAAAATAAGAAGAAAAAAAACAGATCCTGTTGAAGAAGCATGGCACATTTGCTGTAAGGCAGATTAAAGTGTTGTGCAATTTATTGAAAATGTAAATTTTATGGAATTTTGACTTATAATAGAGAACAATAAGGGGTATAATTATAAAATAAAAAGCAGCAGTTTTGCAAGGATAGACTCCTGCTGTGATCCAACTCAATACTTTGAAAAAAAAAAAGTATGCAATTTTGTCTGTATAAAACTAAAAGCACTAACATCAAATATATAAACTGAGGTTTAATACCGCTCCGGCTGCACCATTTGATCATCGTTCATGATTATTTGTCAGTCATATAATGATTTAAACTGTGATATGTAACTATTAAAACGTATCTATCTAGGCTAACAGCAAACAAAGGCACAAATGAGCTCATTAAATATTGATGATATTTATTTAGCATCTAAAATGATTTTAAAAAACAAACACTTAAATTATTGACAATGTCTATATAAACTCCCAACTATGTGTATATTACTGTACCTGACGATTAATTGTGCAGCACCAAATGCTGAAATCAATTGTAGAATATGTTCACGATATGATAAACAAAAAAAAATTAGATTCCAGTACAGTGGTTTTTACAATCGTGCCAGTGGTTGAACGATTTATGTTAAAAGAACGAGCAATCATTATTGCATGGCGCTTCTTACAGACTTCATCGCTGCAGCTTTTACGCTTGCTTCTGGACATCCTGGGCCTGTACTGCACTTCGAGAGGAGGCAAGCTGCATGCACGTGACAATGTACACCGGACATGTGATCTAACTTCCGTGACCAAACCTGAGCGACCGATTGTTCATATCTCCGAAAGTTTGTAACTCGAATGTTCGTATGAATGGAAGTCCCCTATAGTATTACAAACTTATATTATGGGGGAAAAAAGGCCTGTAATCCATTTCAACTACGATTAATTTTTTATTCAGCAATCAGTTTGATTTGAGGAGCGTGAGACAAATGACTCCTTCATTAACATAAACATGCAGCAATTAGTTCACAGCATTCATTGCTTCATACTTAGTAACCGCCCGATTATATATACTGTAATAAGCGTATTTGTGAGGGGGGATTTTAAAAAAGAAAAAAATAAATCAAATGAGTGATGTAGCTGAGGCTGAGGGAATAAACATTCAGAGGGAATTTACACACCATGCTGACAGTGCTGCCACTGCTGATAGTGCCGAGCATTTTTCCAGTGTTTTTCAGGGTTTCAGTCACATGTCACTTCAGGTTTAAATCCGGATACAGATACTGTAGATACTGATGTTTATAGCTCCAAAGTGATCCACAGCATTACGGCTCAGGTTCCCACAACTGGATATGAACCCGAGCAAACATGTTCATTAATAAACAAAACCTGTTTCTCCATCTAATGGCAAAGAGTTGAATTCAGAGTAGCTGTTGTTATAAAAATGCATGGGGGTGGGTGTAATAATCCAGGATAATCCAGGTGCTCTTCAATGAGACGTCAAGGACTGTCAGGGAATCGAGACCGTTTTTTCCCGCAAACCGCGCTTCATCTGACACAAGCTTCACTGCCTGGTGTCAAACGCTGCTCCGCTCCCTTCAACAGACGCCGAAATGAAACTGCCAAAACCTGGCATTTAGCCAGAAATTAGGGCAGCCAAGAAATAGCGAGGATATTCGTATAGCTGACTCTGTCTGTCAAGTAATCCCACCTTCTTTTGGCTAATTAGCTGAGCTAGCCTAGCAGAGAACCAGGGCCTTGCTTGGGTTTGGATTATTTAACATATAGGCTAACGCTACTACATGCATTTGCTAGCTTGCTAACAAACTGACAATGACGGAAACGTGTGAGGTTTTAGAGCTACTCTAGATCAGAAATGCTAGTTAAGATTACAATGAGAAATTGAGACTACATTCATAGAGTATGTTACTCCTCTTTTACATTATTAGTGTGCTAATAGTTATCCTATGTGTTGGAGTTAAATTTCAGATGTTTAGCAAGAGTTTATTCTAAAGTTAGTGATAAACAATTCCATCCATCCATGAACATTTGTAGTCCAACAAGGGAATGGGTGACCATTGTATTTATTCCCATTTTACATCAAACCATGATTGGACCTTATTCACACACTAAAGACAATTTGGGAACGCCAATTAGCCTAACCTGCATGTCTTTGAACTGTGGGAGGAAACCGGAGTACCTGGAGGAAACCCACCAAACACTGGGAGAACACGCAAACTCCATGCGCATAGACCCGAGGCGAGAATCGAACCGGGAACCTGGGGGTGTAAGGCGACATGCTAACCACTAATCCACTGTGCCACCAAAAAAATTTAAACACTAATTGATGTTGCAAGATTATTGTATAAAGCCAATTTCACCTATAAGCATGTATTCATCCTGTACGAAGCAATTTATCCATAATTCAGCCTCTACCCTTTCTTAAAAAGTCAGTATGAAAATGAACAGGGTGAAGGAATGTAGTGACAGTGTGAGCGGCAAGAAAAGAAATCGAAAGAGAACAAAAGTAAGGTGTAATTTTCTGGTGTCTCAGAAACTTTCAGTAAAACGTTCACTGGTCCTTATCAGATTGGCAACCCAATTCCTCAACCTCTCACAGTCCTGACGCATGAAATATGTCTCAGCGATCCTGTCAGCCCATTTACCGGCGCTTTACAGAGGACACACAACATTATAGTCAGCTTACCATGCAGCGGTGGGAGATTTACGCCCTGCAATAATGTCCCGACTGCTCAGAGTACAATATCCGAACTGATTATTTTGCAGTTTTTTTTTCTTCTTCTTCCTTTTTTATGCTAGGAGCTCTGCTGAGAAAATTACTATCAGACTACGGCGCTTTACCTTGAATTCACACTAGACATCATACACAAGTGGCACATGTGCATAGCATAAGCATATTATTAGAATCATTCCAGCTGAGCCATACCTCTTCGGAGACATTTCTGTTCTGTAAGCGGAAAAGTGAAGCAGAGCGGGATTTCATTTTTTATCAAAAACATGGAGGGTTTGGACAGATGAAGCTGGAGCAGCTGTAATTACAACACAGCTCAATTGAAAATGTGATGTGATATAAAATATAATGGCATGGGTTTGTTCATTCTGGTTATTTGTGATGGTGTAATGAGTGTCATTACCACTAGAGCTTTGAATCATTGGGAGGAAATTGCAGAGCAATGGCACTAAAGTTTCATGTGTGATTTATTTCAGCAATATTTCTCACAGTTTTTAATGTACTACAACTATTATTCAGTGAAATGATGTGTAGTTTTTTGTTGTCGATTGTTAAAAATGTCTCATACACACTCTCCACACCCCAGTCCAGTAGATATCAACATTTGCACCAACTGTCCTTAAACTCAAGAGGAAAAAAAAAATGATACTCTCTCAAAATGCGAGTATCTTCCAAAAGTTTTTGCCTGTTTTCCAAGAACTGTTATATTTTTTAAGGAAATGTTCACTTTCAGACACTTTCTTCCCGTTTTTCTGACCCAATGATTAAATTAATTGAATTTAAGAAAGAATAGAACAAAATATAGTCCTATGAATTCCAAATATGCTTTAATTTTTCTCAACCTTGCATGCTAAATATTCACCAAACTTATATAGAAAAACGTTCTATTAATTTATAATCTTTCTGCAGAGATTCTGTTGCGCAAGTTGCCTACCATATTATATGTTTAGCCAGCTATCTGTCCTATAAAAAATAAAATAAATAAGAGATTCTTCCTCTAAATTCTTGCACATAAGGCCACAGCTTGGAAGCCATTAATCCTTGTCTTAATTTGTCCCCAAATCCCGGCCGTGTCCTGAGATGGCCATCGTTCTCGCCGTATCAGTCTGTCACCACCTCGCCGCTTTATCTCCTTCCATTCTGGAAGAAGCAGAAGGAAGTAAACAAGGTTGCTCCAGGTGACCCCATGACCACCACAGCATCTGGTTGAATTACTTAAATTTGCGTCTAACAGACGTGTAATCCGGGATAATGGGCATCAATCCGGATAAAGCCTGCAATCCTGCCCATCACGACTGAACAGGCTTGAAATGATGCATTATCGTGCAGAATATACGGTAATCCGGTACAAATTACGGAGAAGGAATTGGATTACGGATTATCGTTTGACGTATTCATATAAGTGTTTGAAAAGAAAAAAAAAAAAAGTCACAAATAATTATTTACTAAGTTACGTCAACAAGCCATCGTAGGAAGAAATCGCACCGTGCCGTTCAAGAAAGACTGACAATATTGAGACGTTTGAAGCTTCCGCTTTTCCGATGTGTACACAATACGACTGAGTGACATTTTAATTACCAAGCTGTTGTGGACTATTCAGTCTGCAGCTAAGCAGTCAGAAGGTTCACGAATGGAAAGAAAAAGGAGGAACAGAATGAATAGAAGCCTGAGTAAAAGAAAGCGGGCTGAAGTGAGAATGAGAGCGGGCTCAAAAGAAAGAGAATTAGCACCAAATTACGGGAGTTGTTTCAAGGGAGCGGAGACACGTCTATACATGAAGAAGCTGTCCCCCTTGCTGCAAATGTGTCATTAGGATTTTTTTTTCCAGCAGTTTAAACCAGGAGAGTGTGCTCATCAAACGGATACTTTTTTTTTGGTACAATCCTATAATATTCACATCCTTCATTTGAAAATGACAATGAGAAAGATACTGAAAGGGAGAAAAATTCACATTGATCCACTCGACTACCTGTTGAGAGATTTAGCCTTTGCTTCATCTCTGTCCAAAGAGAGAGGTGCAGCAGCGCTTTAGTCTGTCCATGTCTCTCACCTCATCATCTGTATGTCCTCCTCAAACAGATCATCTTCCAAAGTTCATGGTAATACCAACATCAAGGGCATTCACACATCATCGATTGTTAACTACCCAGGCCGTAACTCTGCCTCGTGCATCTGCGTCACATTCCCTGTTCGCTGTCTCCCGTGTTGGAATTCTCTTTAATATGTTTTCTTCTTTATCTTTTATATTTTTGAGATACTTGATGCTTTTTTCCCCCTCTTATTAAATGCCATTAAAATTGTGCTTGCAGTAACAGTGTCTTGCTGATGTCTGATGTCTCACAAAAATAATAAGAAAACAGAACCAACCACCAAATGATCACAACAATCCATAAAAACATTACAGATACTTTATTATATACTCTATGAGGGGGCGCTCAAGTCAAACCAGGACTTTTGAATGCTGGCCTCCCAGGAACTCCTTTAATGGCCCTAACATATGGAGGTCAGGACTGTATGACTGATGTGGCAATAACTCTCCGCCGAGTTCCTGTAATGTGTAAAGTGGTGTTACTGAATGATTATGTGTACAGTTCACTCAGTCTCTTCTGCAAGTTGGCGACAAATTATATGTAGATTTTCTTAGATCAGGTGTTCCAGTTGAACGTTCACGGGAACGACTGCAGTGGGCTCCGAGCCACCATGGCCGAGATCGCCTTTCATGGGTGTATGGACTTCTATAAAGTGTTTCCACCATTCAAATACTTTACTGTGCTTAAAGTCCTTTTAAATGTCGATCGGTTAAAAAGGAAATTCATTCATTAGTCCCGGTTTGAATTGAACGCCTCTTGTATTTCGTTTACTTATGATGGGAATGGTGGCTTGAGCAGTGTGTTGCTGTGTCAGACAAAAAGATAACGAAATCTACATTGTTGGAGCAGAGAGAGAGAAAGCGAAACACACACACACACACACACACACACACACACACACCCCTAATGTTCTGCTTTGTATTCTGTTATATTCTCAGTGCTTTAGGAGTTCATCACTAGTGATTCCTCTGTTTTTGAACGTATGCATATTTGTATCTTTTTATTTATTTCAGTTGTTATTTTTCTGATGTGTATCCCAGCTTCAGCAATACAAATGTTAATATTTGCCGTTGCAATAAAGCAATATTTGAATTTGAATAAAACATAAAAAATAGAAAGAGTCAAAGCATAAGAGAGTGGACAGGAGAGAGAGAGAGAGAGAGAGAGAGAATGAGACAAACAGTTAGAGAGACACGGAGAAGAAAAAATATGAAAGGGAAGGGAGGGGAAAAGGATGAGATAGTTGAAGAACGGGACAGAGAGAATGAGTGAGAGTGATAGAAAGAATGAAACACATTAGAGACAGATATCGGAACAATGAGAGTGTGAGGATAGAGAAAGAGAAAGCTAGACAAAGAGACTTTATGGCAGAGAAAAAGAAATGCAATAGAGGGAGAATATGGGAGACAAAGAAAGAATTAGAGAGAGATAGACAGAGAGAGAGAGGGAGGGAGATGGTAGATGTGTGCAGCAGTGCCCCTGGTGGAGAGACAGCTTACACTTGCGAGTCCAGTATTTCTGCTTCGAAAGAATGCAGAGCAAGAAAAGCAAAGTGTGTGTGTGTGTGTGTGTGTGTGTGTCTGTGTGAGGGTGAGTGAGAGAGAGAAAGAGAGAGAGTGACCTCGACTTCTAGCCTGTGAAATGAGAAACAGGACTATGTAGGAAGAGAGGAATAAAAGGTAGAGAAAGGCAGAAATGAAGGGAATGCTGTGCAAATTTAAAAGAGAAGGATAAATCAGAGACACTAGAAAAGAGAGAGACCTTGGACAGACGGCTTGCCTGCAGTGCTTCAGCAATCCGGCGAGCTTCTGGCCCGCTGCTCACCATCAGTCACTCCTCGCCACCAGGTGTGTGTGTGTGTGTGTGTGTGTGTGTGTGCCATATCACATCTGAGCATTTGATGAAAAACTCAACACAGACTTTTCTTCACTTTCACAGTAGCTACCAGACTCTCTCTCTCTCTCTTTCTCTCTCTCTCTCTCTCACACACACATACACACACACACACTGTTTGTCTTACTATCCGTCTGAAGACCTTCCACCTGACCCTAACCCTAGCCTCAGAAAACAATAGAAAACATTTTGCTGCTCTTCACAAAGCTGACATTTTTCAAACGACCCCATGAGGTCAACCTGTCAGATACACGTTCCTCCCCTAACAAAGGCATTTAGTCCCCATTGGGATATAAAAACACGCCGACACCCATGCACTTACATAATCCTGTCATTATTCTCACTCTTTTCCTCCTTTTCTTTCCGCTGATGCTGATTACCTCCCTAAATGAAAGCAATAATTCGTGAAACACTGCTCAGCACCGAGGAGCGTACCCTCTTGGGGAATCGCGGTCGTTCAGATGCGGGTCATTAAGAGTGTTGTGTTTACCTGCGCGCTCTAACACAAAGACAAAGGGCTGCATGGCAAAGCGGAGCTCGCTCTCTGTTATTAAGCTTCATCAATCATAAAATCAGAGAGAAAAGCCAATGTCAGGAGATGACTACAAATCAACATTTCAAAAAAAGAAAAAGTTACAAAGTGTGTGTAGAAAACATTGTTCGATAGGAACTGTCATTTTTCTCGGTTCCTTTGCGCTCCGGTCCTTACGATTAATCATTACTTCAGCTGACTAGAGAGATTCAGCTTGAAAGATTCGGCCCTTTTGAGGCAATTCATCAATAGCAAGTGTCGCTAGTAATCAATCCCAAGCACACTAACAACAACGGGGTCGTCCTGCACTCCGGGCTCTCATGTCAGGTTACCCCTGAAAGCACAAAAATATATAAAAACCCCTAATCAAACTTCGAGCTCTTCTCACCTTTGCATAAATAAATCCACCCGAGCAACCCCTGACGAACAAACCTGTTGCGTTTTAGACATGCACACAGTAAAAAACGAAGAAAAATAATATACAGTATACACAAACTTCTAGTTCGACTCATCACCACCTTACTCTAAAAACCCCCTCTAAAAACAAATCACACCAAGCCCGGAAAAATAAATCTGGCAGTCTGTCAAGACTAAGCAGGAGCAAAAGTACACAGCTTTAAAAATCATCAATCACGAGCAAACTTCAAGCCGCTCTCATAACCTCGAACCAGCAAGAATTTAAGAGACGAATTAATGAATTCCCTCGAATCATAAACCTATCCGGATCCCTAGAGTAGCGCTGAGCAAAAGTGCGAAAGTGCATCGTTTGAAAATCAATAAAGAATCAGGAGAAGAAGATCATCATGAGTTCTTCTCATCGCGCAGATGCCCTCTCGGAATAAACAAACAAGCCTGAATAAACATCCTAAAATTAACCGCAGATCATAAACCTGGCAGCGTTAAGTGCCGAGATTCTAGATGTGGGAAAGTACACAGTCTGAGAAAAAAAAAAGAAAAGAAATGCAAACAAACTTCTCAAAGCTCCTCTCATCGTTATCTACAGTACAGCACATATACAACTTTCTGATAATTAAACGCATCATCACCAAGCATGTCAATATTCTAGACGTCCTGAGACATGATTATGATTAGCCAAAACTTCTAATACACAAACTAATGAGTGCATCTTCCCAAAATGATCTCCCTTCCCACACTCACCCACACACATCAAAAAAATAAGTATACTTTTATATACAGTAAAATATGAAAAGCTTCATTCATAATCATTCATAATTATTCCTCGGCACCAGACTCCGGTTTGATACAAATAAACAGATCGACAATTTGTAGCGCCGTCTCTGTAATTAATTACTGCTGTACCAGTACCAGAGTCTATGCAAAAGGTACTGGCTAAGAAACCATGAAGCGAGGAAATCATTAAATTCACGCCAGGGTGCCTGTTGGGCTCGGTCTGTTGCATGCCATGTAAAAAAAACGCAGCTTCTCAGATCCAAGCAGAAGGCACAGACGGCGTAAAGAGAAGGACGGTGCGAGATTTGAAAGTCACATGTCTCTATCTGGAGCTGTCAGAACTTTATTTGGATGTCTTTGGATTTCTGGCTTACGACATCACAGAGACATTGGACACAGAGGCGTTAGGGGGAGATCCTGTTTTGCCTTCTCTGAAGACACTTAGATTGTTGTGCATTTTATGATGAATTAAATGTTGGGCCACTAGGACATCCCTGACCTTGCAGTCGGCTCTGGTCAGTGACGTCCCCTCCACCCCCCCGCCCCCAAATCCCCCAAGGGGATTACTCTGAGATTTAAGGGGAGGTACACCCGATGGTTAAAGGAGGACAGCACGGGCATCCTCCGGCTGAGGTCCGGTGTGGGGACGGAACAGTGTTTAAGCTGTTGTGAAGTCTTGGGCATGTTCAGGACCATCAGTCGTGATGTGTGTTTGTGTCAGTGAGTAACTTTCTTATAGATAAGCACATGCACAAACAAAGCAAAATAAAAACATTTCATTTTATTGGATACAGCAGCCAGTGTGAGAAAGGGACATGCACATGTGAATAAAACCAAGCCAAAAATAAAATAATAATAAAATGTTTTTTAATAATAATAATAAAAAAGAAATGACAGCCATTTAATCCGAGCTGGAATCTGGGATAAAAATTAAGAGTGTGTGATTTTTTTTTTTTTTTTGTGCATATGTATAAAGAGAACAATCCTAAGCACAATGCATGGTCATTAAGAGTAAACTTGTGTGTGTGTGTGTGTGTGTGTGTGTGCGTGCGAGCGAGCGAGCGAATAAAACAGAGCATGTACTGTAAAAACAGCCGCAAATCCGTTACGAGCAAGTCGTTTCAGCGCGCGCGCTCCCAGGCAGATGCGCGCGGGACAGCGCCGGGAATAAAACCCGAGCCGGTGCGCTTACCGTGAACCGTGAGCCAGAACTGCAGCACGAGCAGCACCATCATCAGCATCATCATCATCATCATCACAGGCAGGTGTCGGTGCCCTCTGTGGCTCTGGGGTGCAAGGAACTTCTCGCGTCTTGTGGCACGCGCGCTCCGTGCCGAATCCTCTGGAGGAAGAAATGACTTTCTGTCTTCTTCTTCTGATGCTTATTTCTAGTGAGCGCTCGTATGAGTGAGTGCGTGTGAGTGTTTAGAAGTGTGTGTGTGTGTGTGTGCGTATGTGCGTGTAGAAGCGTGTGCGCGCGCGCACTGTCTGACTCTCCTGTTGATGTGCGCCCGGTATGTGTCTGCGCTCGCGCTCAGCGCGCACCTCTCTCTCGCGCTCTGTCTCGCTCTCCCTCTCTCTCTCTCTCTCGCGATTCTGTGGAGGAAGACGGGGGCGTGGTTTGACTCTGAAGCCCCTCCTCTGGGCGGAGTCAATGTGTGTTGTGATGAAAGGCTGGGACAGTCCGAGCTAGTCTTTTCGTACCCCAGCTGCCAAGTGTGTGTGTGTGTGTGTGTGTGTGTGAGAGAGAGAGAGAGAGAGAAGAAAAAAGAAAGAACCAAGTATCCAGTCAGCCTGACTGAAGCAAGAATGCAAAAAAAAAAAAAAATGCTATAGCTATGTAAATATTGGTGTAATCTCACTCCGCTCATATACCGCTTTATCCTGTATACAGGGTCACTGGGGGGAGACTTAAAGCACTAGGTGGGGTACACTCTCGACACAGTGCACAGTCCATCGCAGGGCACAAGCACACACACAAACACCAATTTGCCTAATCTGTATGTCTTGGACTGGAGGAAAGAGGAGTACCCTGAGGAAACCCATCCAGCACAGGGATGACATGCAAACTCCACACACACA
>JAQMYL010000037.1:6975813-6994628 GCA_030014365.1 Clarias pachynema
TCTAAAGAAGTCTTTTTAAACCCTAGTATCTATACTTCTACTCAAGTAATGAATGTGAATACTTTTGACACCACTGGTGGTGATTCACCTCATGCTAAAACTGTAGGTTTAGTGTAATATTAAAACAGAAAAAAGAAAGAAAAAATATCAGCTGTCTTACTTCCCTTTGCTCCCTTGAATTTAAATGAGGTCAATTAGAGTTCTTTGCATTTCATAATCAATCAGATGTGCCTCGCTATTTTGCGCTACATTTCCTTTCGCCAGTAGAGACAAAAAAAAAAATAGGTCCCATGTTATACATAGGTCACGTAGGTTACATTTCCTTATCCTAAGACAGTCGTACGCAAACTCCTATCTGACTCAGCAGGCTGCGCTAGAGAGAAAGCATGAAACAAAGGTCAAAGACTTTTGCATAAGTTAAATTTGTTATCAATTCCTTTTGAAGTCCTTTGGGATTACTGATTGCTATTTTTGCTTCAGACAGTTATCGCATCCTGTACCGCAGCACTATTGGATTCTCTGTTCTGATAGGTTATAAGATTAAGTTGATTAATTTTAAACAGATCGACACTTGTTCTATAAATGTAGATTTATATGAATAGACTTTTTCCAGCTTATAACGGTATAAATGGTGAAAGCTGCACATGATCAAATTTTTAAATGTGTTTAAGTTGTTGAAGATTTTTAGTCAAGAGATGCTTGTTTAGCATGTTTGGAAGGAGCCTCTACTGTCAGCATTTTAGGGAGCAGCCAGAATTTCTGGTTCCTCTGTAATATGGAAATAATTAGGTTTTTTTTTGATGTTCCACAACATTAAAGGTGCAGTTGGCATGATTTGTCAAAATTTGGCAAGATTAGGTCTCGGACGGATAAGTGGGTGGATTTACATAAGATTTGAATGACATTTATTTCACTCCTTGAGCCTAACCAAAAAACACAAAGCTCCCCTTCGAGGACCTACGGTTGTTCAGCTAAAGTTAGCGTTAGCAATGGTTGACATGATTGACATTACTTTCAGGCATGCTCGGACATGACGAATTAGGACTGTTAACGAGCACAACATAGTCAATATTTGAGAAGGGTCAAATTATTGGCTCGTGAAAAGCAAAGAAAAGAACTAAGAACATTTGAAATGAGTGGAATTGGGTTAGGAACTGTCCTTTACATTAAAACCTGGAAAGATAAAACTGAACCGTAGGATTGAATATTAAATAATCCCCAGTAGAAACCAGAGCTTACATTGCATACCTTACTCGTGTGTGGAAAGTAAGAGTTTTCTGTGATGGATTAGCACCCCGTCCACAGTGTACCCCACCTTGTGCCCTCAGTCTCCTGTGATAAACTCCATGACCCTGTATACAGAGTGAATGAGTAACAGCATTTTCACACAAACAATGTGACATAAACTTACAGGATTGGGACTAAACAGCTTATGAAAACCACTTTTTAGTGAGACTTGTTGGGGAAAAAAAAGTTTTCATTTGCTAGGGTGCATCAAGATTGAACTTTGGAGAAATGAAAATGTCATGTGATCTGATAAATCCAAACTGTCCCTATTCCAGAGCGATGTGCTCATCAGGGTACAAAGAGAAGCTCATGAAACAATGCACTTACAAGACTTTGCTATGATCTTTGCTTCAGTTTTATCAGGTCTAGGCTCGTGTTATGTGGCAAAAAATTTAGTCAGCTGACGACCTGACTGTAATGAATGACTAGAGAATAACACTGTATGCTGTAATTGAAGCTAAAAGTTTTTAAATGAAATCTTGGAATGTGCAACTTTGTTTGAGATAAAAGGTAAAAATATGCTGTCAGGGCAAAAAAAGGGCAAGAAATTACTTATTATTCTGTACACCACTTTCAAAGGTCAAAGCTCTTCATTGCATTGGTTGTCCTTCATTTAGAAGAAGAGGCTAATTGTAACAAGTGCATTGTTTCTTGTATCTTCATTCATATGTATTAAAGAAACTCCTGTGAACTAAATCCTGATAGAAGAGTTGCTAATCTGTGTTTTTTAATGATTAGATGAGTCTGTCATTGTAATGCAACTTGTGGTAGGTATACAGACAGATAGAAACATGGATTATAGATAGATAAAATAGGTGGATATATGTATGTATAAAGGGATGTATTGATGGATGGATGGATGCCTAAGCAAAGGCTCATGTACAGATCCATCAACTGGGTGAGGGCCGAAAAAGAATGTATGTGATGGATAAAACTTTAGCATGATCAGTCCCCCCTAAAAAAGCTGATGTTTGTGGCTCGCTCGTTCAAAGCGAAATTGAAAAAATTGCTGAATCAGTGGACCATTAGCATACATTAATATTCAATTTGTGAGTGCTTTGCCAGTTTTCCCAATTGCAAATGCAAAGCGAGCTGTGGCTCTTCCCTTTCTGTGCTCGCGCTTTGCATTCAGCTCAATGTTTCTCGGGGAAAATGCAGCTGCGCGAAGGCAGGCAATGATGCGTTTTGAAACAATTGCCAAAATGTGGCCCATTTGAGAGGTGTGGAATAAAAAAAGGGCACATTTTATAGAAATGAAGCCTGGATGTACGCACACACTTGTTAGATGAGCAGAAAAGGGGGCCAAGCATGGTCTGTGTTCCAGACAGAAATCACAGTAATGTATTACACACTTTTCAAAGCAATATGTCAAAATGTCAGTCATCTCTGCCGATATTTGCTATAACTGTCTTCGCTGTTTCGGATGAAAAGTGCACTTGGCTACAAATGATACACATTACTGTTTAAAATGCTATTTTTGTGTAATATTGCTTTTGATGGTCACTTATGGACATGTTTATTTGCACATTAATGGAATGAAATGGAAACAGAGCCACAAGTGGTGATCTGCTGGGGTCCAAGCAGCCTGGGCAAACACGAACCACCGATGACCAGTTCTTTCCAGATTACACACTGTTCAGGTTTTATGATGGTCATTCAGTGTTAACTCTGTGAATTGCCTACTGATTTATTTATTATTCTTAAAATTTATTTTTAAAATAAAAATCCACTCACAGATTATTGCAGTTATGCACCGTGCCAAATTGGTTTGATTGGACCATTTGAAATTAAGATGCATGCTGTGAAATTGGAACTGCACTATAGAAAATACTGCTCTATAGTCGAACCACCAGACAGATCATCCCCAGCTCTCTTGTTTGAGCAATAGAATGAAGTTTTACCTATGAACCGAATTGTTTATATCATCTCAAAATGTTCAGGATGAATAGAGAGAATTAAGAAGATAAGCAATCCTAATGAAAACAAGACGATTAAAATCACCAGGTGTTTATTCTCCTAAAAAGTGAATAAGTAGGGGTGAATGATTTGAAACAAATTGTAACAAAAAAGGAGCTTTCAAGAGAAATAAGAACCTTTTGTTTAATCTTATATAAAAGTAATAGTGTCCCAACATCTTTGAAACTTTATTGAGGATGATTGTAAATGGTTATATACTCCATGACTGTAAGTGTATATATTCTGTGACTGAGTGTATATAAATACAAGTGTATATACACTACAAGCCAGTCCAGATTGGACACATCTTCTAATTTCATGGTCTTTCCTGATTTTAATTTATTTCTACATTATAAATTCATAAAGCCTTTGAAACGGCTCTAATCTGAGGTGCTGTTTGTTAATTGGTGATTTCTGAGGCTGGAAACTCTAAATGAACTTCTCCTTTGCAACAGAGACAAGTTTTGGTCTTGCTTTCCTGGGAAGGTCTTCATGAGAGCCAGTTTCATCATGGCGCTTAATGGGATTTGCAAATGTATTTGACAATACTGTTTTTGCAAGAACTATTCCAGAACAGCTGACCTCTGTGTCTTAATATAACAACTGGCTATTGTTGTTATTTTTGTTACTTAATTATTTCATAGTTAATAAAAATTGTTCCAGAATGTAGAAAAATAAAAACAAATTTGGGTCCAAACTTTTGACTGGTACAGTTCTCGCGGACTATGAGTGCATATACTTCTTGATATTGATTGTATATACTCTGTGACTGTGGAGGTATATACGCCATGACTGTGAGTGTATATACTTCTTGACATTGAGTGTATGTACTCTCTGACTGTGAGTGTACTGTATATACAGTATGTATACTCCATGAATGTTAGTGTATATACTTCAAAACTGTTCGTGTGTAATATACTCCTTTACTGTGAGTGGATATTCACAGTGACTGTGGGTGTATATAGTAAATGAGTGCAAGTTTATATTCTTCTTGACTGTAAGTGTCTATATTCCTTGACTATGAATGTATATACTCCTTTATGCAAATTTTAATATTGCAAATGTAGACTCTTTGACTGAGTGTATATAATTTGCGACTAAGAGTGTGTATACTGCAAGTGTATATACTCTCTCACTCTGTGTGTATATATTCCTTGACTGTGTGTGCATATCCTCTGTAACTGTGAGTGTATACAGTACTCTCTGACTCTGAGTGTGTATATTATATGACATACTGTATATACTGTACTCCTTAAATGTGAAAGTGTTTAATCAATAATTCTGAGTGAATATACTCTGTGACTGCATACATACTCAATGACTGTGAATGTGTACACTGCATGAGTGAGTGTATATATTCCTTGACAGTAAGTGTGTATAATCCATAACTGTGAGTGTGTATAACCCATGACTGTGGGCATATATACTTCATGACTGTGAATGTGTATGATCCTTGTGACTGTATATACTCCATGACTAAATGCTAATACTCCACGACAGTAAGTGTATATACTCCATGACTGAGTGTATATACTCCATAACTATGACTATATATACTCCATGACTCATGTATATTCTCCGTCACTGTTAGTGTATATACTCTGACTGTGAGAATTTATAGTCCATGACTGTGAGTGTATATACTCCATGACTGTGAATGTATATACTCCATGACTGTGAGTGTATATACTCCATGACTGTGAGTGTATATACTCCATGACTGTGAGGGTATATACTTCAAGACTGCGATTGTGTATATACTCCATGACTGTGAGTGTATATACTCCATGACTGTGAATGTATATACTCCATGACGATGACTGTATATACTCCATGACTGTGAGCATTTATAATCCATGACTGTGAGGGTATATACTTCAAAACTGCGAGTGTATATACTCCATGACTGTGAGCATTTATAATCCATGACTGTGAGGGTATATACTTCAAAACTGCGAGTGTATATACTCCATGACTGTGAGTGTACACTGTATACTGTATACTCCATGACTGTGAGTATTTATTCCCCATGACGGTGAGTGTATATACTTAATGATTTTGAGTGTATATACTCCACAACTCTTAGTGCATATACTCCCTGACTGTAACCATTTACACTGCTTGACTGTGAGTGTATATACACCTTGACTGTGAGTGTATATACACCTTGACTGTGAGTGTATATACATCTTGACTGTGAGTGTATATACATCTTGACTGTGAGTGTATATACACCTCGACTGTGATGCCATCATTGTGACAGAATTGTGTTGCTCTGTGAAGGAATCAAATAAGCAAGCGAGTAGATAAAGTATTCATCTCCTCATCTCTTGTGTGCAGGCTGGCATATGAAGCTGTAGCGGTTTTAATTGTCCCCCTTCCTCAGCAGTTACAAAGCAACTACTTAAAATATATTGAAAAGCACTCTGTTTACAGCGAGAATGCCAAAGGTGCTCTCTCTCTCTCTCTCACACACACACACACACACACACACACACACACACACACTATAAACACTGTAGGATAATTATAGCTTGTTGTTTTTTATACTGAAAATGTCTTTATGATGTCATTTCCTTTGTGTACAGAGTACAACACGTTCCCATTTCTAAACATAAAGAGAGGCTTTTTTTTTCATCAGCGACATTTAAACACCCCCAGTTCTTTCTCTGGGGTTGCCAGCATACTCTAGTTGCCAAGTCTTGTTATTATCACTGACTTTGGGCTTGTTTAGTTGAAAAATGTTTACAATTTTCTAAAGTTATAGATAGTAGTTTTGACCCATTTTTTTGTTTCGATGTTCATTTCAGTTATATCATCATCATCATCATCATCATCGTGATAGCATTGGAATAACAGTAGTCATTGTACCCATGTCTCAGTGTGGGTGCGACATTTATCTAATCTGCCTCCCTTTATACAGCCTGATTTTTTTTCTTCTGCATTGTGTTGTCACAGCAACTAAACATTGTGCTCAAGCCAGGATTTCGAGAGTACAGATGGGGGATGAAGCTAATGGGGTTATAAGTGGCTGTTATGCTAAATGATTAGGTGGGAGAGCAAACCTCCAATTGAAGCATTTTCATAGATGACTTTAAACAACCTACAGGGACTAGATATATCTATGTATTAATGTTTTAAAAGTGTGGTCGTGTTTAACAAGGGAGAAATAAAACTCTTGGGAAACAGAAAAGTAAACATTGATGAGCTGGTGTGATGTGGCCTGTTGAGAAGCAGAGTTTCAGCAGCATTTATCATGCACTGTTGGAAAGTTTTGGCTTGAAACGTAATGTCCTAATGATTGTCCATGTGCACAACATGAAACCATTTGATGTGAAGTGGAAACTCATTACTGCACATCTTTATTTTTTTTTAACTGTCCGCAATCAGTGACAGATTTTTGCCTCTACACCAGTCTGCACATTGCACCACATCCTCAGTGTATGCTGATGAGGCTCAGCACTGGAGTGTGATCAGTAAAGTTCATAATGTGATTTGAGCTATGCTTTGAAGCACACTTACTCTTGAGTCAGCAGCATGAACATCAATGGACTGAGCATGCAGCCCTGAGGGAAGCTTGGCCTCAGTGTGGTGGTCTCACTTATCCTGAATGACTGAGGTCTTCCAATCAGGAAGTCCCTGACCCAGTTATAAAAGGATATTTTCAGGTCCAGCAGGTTCTGTCGAATGCTTTTAAAATGTGAACTCAAGTCATTGCAAAACATTTATGGCATAGTTTTTTTTATTTTTTTTTTACATTATCCAACCAGTTAGAAGCATACGGTATACTAAGGGATGTCAGACAGGTCCATTTTTGAATCTGATCAAAAGGTGAATATGAATGTTATAAAAGGTAATCTCACATAATACTTCTACTGTACATCATGTGTATAGTAATGTTGTACAGCAGAACCTCAAAATATAAATGCCCTTCGAAATTTTGCATTTTGCAAGAAATTTGCATCGGCATATAAGCATTTTTGTCATACGAACAAACGAACCGAACTGAACGCCGGCTAAATTGCATGTATTTCGGAGAGATGTTCAAAACTCATTTGTGTCAATGAAAAGTTCAGCAAAGTGAGTTTACAATTTTTAATATTTCATTTTTTTTGCATTTTGTAAAAGATTTTTTGAAGTCATACTGTAGCACAATGGTTTCCAAGATAGCAAGCATGGTAGCAAGAAGAAAAGGGAGCCACTTTCAGTGGAAATTAAGAAAGAAATCATCGCTAAAAAAGCAGTTGTTGCCATGAGGAATTATAAATGAAGGTTAAGTGAGGTTTAATTTTTATTTATTTTATATTTTACTTCATTTACATGTATTTTCTAAATGTTTTATAATGTTGGAAATTGGGAATATTGGTAATACTTTTGGATGTCTGGAGAAATAATGCAAATTATCTGCATTTGCATTATTTCTTATGGAAATAAGAAATATTTCTTATTTCCATAAGATGGAAATAAGAAATAGGTTCTTAAGTGGAAAATTCATATTGCGATATGCATTTTCCACTTAAGAACCTGCCTACAGAATTAATAGATTTTGTATGTTGAGGTTTCACTGTATACCTGCTACCTGATGCTCTAAGACCTGGTTCATCCACCGTTATGTTGGAGCAGGCCCTTCAGCCACTTTATGTAAAGTTCGCGATTTCTGGCTAGTTGATACCAGTTCTTCACAAACAAGGACATGGGTATCTTTATGGCTGTTTTTAAGTCATATATTATGTGTTAACATGCACTCATCAGCCAAAACATTTCCACCACCATTAGGTTAATTGAATAACATTGATTATCAGTTATATACCAGTATATATACCTGGTGACAGAATCATGAGCACCAAAGGCCCATATATTTCCACAAGGAACAAAAGCCAGCCCAACTGGCCTGATCCCACAGAAAATCCAATGGAGCTCAAACTGTTGAATAAATTCAATGACAAAAAGTATCAGAACACCCAGAGCACCACAGTGTACAGTAGCAGACAAAGAATTCAAGGTTGTTGACCCGGACTCAAATTTCCCAGATCCCAATCCGATCAAGTACGTGCCAAATAAAGCCCCAAAGGAGCTCCCACTAACATCCCGGTGCCGACACCACAGCACTCTCTCAGAGGTCCCATGGAGTCACGACCTAAGGGGCCAGAGCAAAAGCCAGGGGAGCGCAAAACCTAGGTGGTTTTGATGTTAACGGTATTAAGTTATGAGTATCAGTATGCAATCATTGATAAATCGAAGGCTTAATATTCATGGAAAGAGTCTTCATTATCGGTGCTCTAGATTAACTGGTAGAAGTAAAGCTGTCGCTTTCAGTTTAAAGCCAGAGCAGAGTTTTTGGAAAGGAGGATTTTGTACTTTGTTTTGTGATTTATTTTTGCCTTAGTGCTGTAAGGGAGAGGTAGGGAGGAGGATAGCTGTTTATAGTTGCTATAAGTGAAACCAGAAGCTTTTTGCCACAAGGACATTCCACAACAGTTAATCTAAGGAAAATTGATGAAATTTCTTTTATATGGAATTCATATGGAAGTAATTAATTAAATAAATAACACTTGCATTCCTTGGAAAACTGGTGCGGTATACTAACAGGAATAAAAGACGTTATGTATTGTTATTGGGAAATTGCCAACTACAAGGTAGCACAGGGTACAACTTTATGTTTGGCTGCATCCTCAGGGGTCTGTCGTACACTCCAATGCAATGTTAAAGATCGTACAAAATAAACGGGAAGTTGGGTACGAGTTTGATATGGTGCCTTGCAGTTCAGGAGAAATCGGATAATGTATTTGCCAAATAATAATAAAAAAAAATGTCGTAGAATAAGTTAGTCAAAGGTGGATTGTAGTGGTTTGTAGGCTTTTTAGGTGTTCATTCATAGCAGGGAAGGTGGTCCTTCAGGACCAGACGTGAGAACCACTGCTCTAATAGATACTGCACTATCTAATGTCACTTTTAGCAAGTGTGTGGCAGGTTCATAGCATTTGTAGTTTCAAGTAATCAAAGCACCATATCCAGGACACTGTGAACAGGTGAGAAATCATTGCAGTTTTTGACAGTCTGGATAATTCTTGATAAATTATGAGATGTAGCCGGTATTGTCAATCTGCTTGACAGTTCAATATTCAGACAGTTACGTTATAGCTGCCACTAACAGAATTTAATTGAAGAAAGAAAAAAGGCCAGAACACAATTAAACAAGAAGCATCAACATCAGGAGATACTCCAAGAGATACATAAAGCCAGTCTGTCAAAACTGCACACTAGACATCCTTTAATCTCCCCAGACAAGGAGCAGGTGAGTTAATTTCTGCTTATTAATAATTGATGCGAGTTCAGGGATTCCCTTCAGGGAGAATGAATGGTGTGAAATGTAAATTCAAAAGGATTCAATCGATTCAGTTCAGTGAGAATGTGACAAAAGTTAAAAAGGAGGTTAGGGAATTAAGAAATGTGAATTTCGGTGAGATTTCTCTGAATTATTAGCAACTGTGCATTTATAATGCATGGCTCAGCAAACTACTGTATTCCTTTTGATCAGTATACAGTACACTAATCAGCCTTAACATTACACTTTAGTTTTGGATGTTGGCTGTGCGTGCTGTGGGTGCTGTGGGTTGTGGAGTGGGCACATGGATTGGACTGGTTTCTCCTGCACATCCTATTGGTGATCAATTTGGTTGGGATCTGATGAAGCCAGGTCAGCCCTCTTGGGCTCTTTGTGTGGTGGTGTGGTGCAAATGGGTGTTCCGGTGTCTATCATCATGGCAGTGGGTGGTCATGATTATGATAAACTTATGTTTATATTAATTTCATTAATCAGAACTCTATACATGGACATAGTTTCCATGATAGTAATACTGGCTTAGTCCCTTGTACCTCCAAGGAGTCATGTCTCATCCGATCTCTCTCTTAATCCTAATCCATTTCACACTCTCCTAAACACAAACTTGCCTGTTCCCTGTTTTCTCTTTTTTATGTTAACCACTCAAACTACTTTTCTTCATTGTGAGGTTTCGCATTTGCTTGTAATTTCACCTTTGTACATTTGTCTTCTATTTCATGACTAATTAACAAACCATGAAAGAGGTAAGGTAGCAATGAAGGCTAGGTTTTTAGTTATGAACATTATAGCCAATTAAATGTCTGAGTGACATAAAGGCTAGTTTTGACCTACTCACCTGCTGGTATTGCTTTGGATCCACCAGAGCAATCCTTTGGTTTCCTGCTTATTTTCTAGCACAATTCAAGTCCACAAAGTAGATGTTCCAGTAAATGCCACCAGTAATCAATGCCACAGGTGTTCAACCACAGATTGTTCACTTGTAATGCAATCAATCAAGAAGAACTAGGTTTTGGTTGGCAATGTAGTCCTTTCTTCTTCTTCAGTAAATTGGATTTTTCCCCATGAGACCACCCTTTAAAAATAGCAGTAGAAATCTTACATTTACATTTAGACATTTGGCAGACACTCTTATCCAGAGCAAAACTTACAAAGACTTCATTCCTTGATTCGATAGCTCTTCTTCCATCCACATTTAGCCAACTCAATCTTCAACAATTTGATCCAATTAGGGATTTTATTCAGTCTTGAGGGTAAATTAGAAACCTGAACAGATGGGTAATCTGCAAAAGGTGCAGTTCTTTTTTCAACTTGTCACCAGTGCCACCATTGTCTGGCATTTGTCTCCTATTACACAGACTGTTAGACAGATTAACCAATCAGCACAATCACAGCAAAAAGGACTAAAGTGAAAGCAATTCTTCTGGGTAATCACTGTCTAATCTCTCATTCACAGCTCCAATATAGATCACTACTACAGGAAATTTTAGATAATGTGCTTTCAGTCATGAATGTTGTTTAGGACTTGATTGTGCAGAACAAGAGAACACAGTTATAAGAGTAAGAAATCTTTGTCTTTTTCTATATATAATTCACTGCTGCACTAATGCACTTATCCCAGCGTTTCACTAGGTAGAAGGTTTTCTCAGTAAGGCAGAGCCATGATCAAACAGCCTGCTTTATGTCGGAAACACTGGTTTCCCAGAAACCCAACTGGCCAATGACTTGGAGCGAGGTCAGGACTGTACAGGAGATGTGCCGATAACTCCCAGCCTGACTCCAAGAGTTCCCATGCAAGTGATGTTGGTGAATGATTGTGTGTACGGTTCCCACAGACAGATGTGTCTCTTTTGCAAGTTGAAGACACTTTATCTGTCAATTTTCATAGCATTCCACTTGCTGAAGGTTCAAAACATTTGCACCATTCAAATGTTTTACTGAGGGTAAGAGTCTCTGTGCTTGAAGTCTTTTGGAAGTGTCAGTCGGTTTTATTCTTTCAATCATCAAAAATTTCATCACAAGTCCTTGTTTGACTGGAATTACCCTTATATATTATACACAGTCTCAAGGATCTTTTGTAACTTGAATCTGGCAAATCATAGATTCCTGGTTTCGTTCCTAGTTTTAACAAAAATGATGACACCCATTCAGGAGATTGCAAAGCAAAGAATAAGTGAACACATTTGGAGTGACAAGGTGCTCTGCATGAAATGTGTATGAAGACAAACTTGCATTTGACTTAATTAAACTTCGGGTTTGGTGCTAATTTGCTGCTCATTGGTAATCTAATATTGTTTCATACAGATGAGACACAAATGTTCTGTGAAGCCCATATTCATAAACCAATATAACCATGTTTTTATGTACTATGCTGGTAAGGACTCCTTCTAAACACTTTCTAAATTTGAATAATAGCCTGTAAAGCTCTAATGGAATGGAGACAATGTATTGATGATGTGAAAAATCATTAGTTCCTAATGGAAGTGACATTGTACAGTATCTACAGAATTTGGTGCTTGAAATACAGTATGACCTAACATATACAGTATATGTGCTTGAAACAAAATATCAGCGTGTTCTGCCGCTGTGTTCAATCAATGTGGTCTGACTGTTCGCTCCTTCACACATAAGGGTAAAAATCTTCCTACTCAAGCCAGATCAAGCCTTTTTTACTAAGGATAATCGAACAAAAAGGCTTCAATTTGCAAGGGAACATAGAATTTGGAGTAAGGGAAAAAGGTAATGTACTCTGATGAGTTCAGATTGACCCTCTTTCAGAGTGATGGACACATCAGAAGAAGAGGGGAAGTGATGCACCCATCATGCATTGTGTCTGCTGTACAAGCCATATATAAAACAAGATATTATCTTATACTAGTCTTAGTTTAATTACAATATAACCAACTGACACAAGAATTTCACACACACACACACACACACACACACACACACACACACACACACACACACACTAAAAACATTCTTGGAGTGTTGTTCCAAAATAACTGATACAAAAGGGATACACATCTATAGCACTCAGTAGCACAGTATTAATTTCCATAATACAATGGGGGGGAAAAACAGGTACAAGAAATTTTAGGACCACATAATGTCTTATAACTTAGGCATAATGAGGACTTTACTTTTGCTTTACACCCTTAATTAAGCCCTTAATGATGACATTTTAAATGCTGATCATTAATGTCTAACAGCCAGTGTAACACAGCACATTGCATTATAATACACACTTAAAACTTATAAATGTTCCTGAAGAACTCATGATCTAAAAATAGGAACAATTTGGTTAATTTATGAGTTTATGAGACTTTGCAGAATGTTACGAAAAAGTTTTCTAGGATAATAGGAAAATATATGAGCACATTTTTATTGCCTCAAAATACATCTGGGGCTTTGCTTGTCTCAATACTGATGACATGAAGTCCATCAGAAAATGCTGAGAGTGAAAGGCCAGGGTGCTGTTCTGCCGTTAGGTAACAGTGACCTTTCCGTTTGGGGCCTAGACTAAACCTTTGATTGAAAGAAACATTATGACTTGGCTCGGAAACCACAATAGGGTTTGAACAATGTATAGCTCTACAAAGTCTTTTAGTGCTTAGAAATGTAATTATTATATGTAAAAGATAACTGGAAATGGAAAATAGCACCGTAGATCAAATTGGCCCCCATTTGAAGTTTTTCAGTGCTGTAATGTAAAAAATAAAAAATAATGTGTAACTGTACTTAGGTTGAATCTGTACTTTACTTAGTTATTTTTATTTCTGCCATCTTTCACTATTACTCCACTACATTTCCTAAATATTATAAAATGTGTACTTTTACACTGATAAATTTTTCCCTAAGAATCTTCATTACTATTTACAGCATTAATTTGAACTGATGACGTAATGTCTGTCTTTTGGCAACCAGCGAACGAGTAGTCATAACAGTAAAGTCAACAGTGATGGATATCAGACGAAGACGACGTTGACTACATTAATGAACTTGGTGAACTTCGTAGTCATGACAAAGATAAAATTACACAACTGTGGTCTTATTTGCAAGAAATGCTTTTGTTCGCTAGATTGAAAGATTCTTCCTACTGAATATCTAAAATTTGTTGTAATATTGGCATTCATTCAAAATTTTATGTTTGTGAAAGGCTTGGGAATCCTAAAATATCATGCTACTGTATAAGGAATATATTCCTGATATATTATTACTATAAGGAACCCATAATAGAGTTCAGCATCGAAATTCGAACCGCTCATTTTTTACTTTTACTTCCAGTACTTAAGTACATTTAATATCAGAAAGCTACTTGTGATACTTAAGTACAGTAAATGTCAGATACATTCACTTAAGTCTTTCACTAAAGAAATATTCTAAAATGGATAAACTAAAATATTTATAAATAAAGTCATTTTCAAGTATTTATACACCACTAAAGATATTAGTAGTGCCTTTATTTTTAAATGCATTTTTTTTTTCTTTTTATTCTTTACATAGGATCAAATTTATGAAGTACATTAAATAAAATCATATTTATTTTCCCTCTGCTCCTCAGATGCATTTGCACTTATTGTTTGGATTAAGCCTTTGTTGTTGTCTCCTTCTCTGTGTAAATCTCATTTTCAGAGCAGAACCCTTGCTGTTTGTTTGAAGGACAGACAGGTGTGAACAATCCTATTACGCTGATGTGAATGCACATGCTGGCATTTTTCTAATGAAAAGTTTTAGTGTGAGAGTAATACAGTAGTACAGTCAAGAAGACTCAAATGACCTTCACTTTTCCATGTGCGTATGTTTCATAATATGAGGTGCTACAAAGCCTTGGCCCTAAGTAATACCATGTAACAGAAAAATGAATTTTCTTTTAAAAGGTCACTGGGGTTGAACAGTAATTTTTGGTTTTTGTGCATTCCTCTAGTTCGAAGGCAAAATTTACAGGCTGTGTGCTCAGCTCTCTGTTCACATGTTGCAGATTGAGCTGTACTCATGTAGCCAATTAATACTGCATCTAACATATTGTCAAGAGACATGTAGTCTAAAATGATTTGCAGTCCATAAAAGAACAAGCAAAAATGATTGTGTAAAATAGACATTGTAGGTGGCACAGTACCTTAGTGTGTGCACAAAAATGGTAAATGTCTGAAGAAGACACTTATTTATACCTAAGGAAAATCTGTGCTGCCCAAAAACAAGACATGGGTGTGGATGAGTTACATTAGTATTATTATTTTTTTTTTTTTCAAATGTTCAAGCTTAGCATTCCGTTCTTGCCTGACAACAGTGGAATCCAGTGTAATCTTCTGTTTTTAGAGCCCATCCACTTCAGAGTTTCCCATATTGTAAAAAGTGCTTATTTGACTTACCGTCGCCTTCTAGTCAGCTCAGATCAATGAGGTGCTGTTTTCTTCTAACTGCTTTCATAAACGGGACAAATACGCCTATATAAATAGGCATAAAATAGGTTTTCCCATTCTGTTGTTTGATAGGGACATTAACTGAAGATCCTGACAATGCTGTGAAAAAGTATTTGCCCCTTCCTGTTTTTTTTCTTTGCACATTTGTCACACTTAAATGATTAAGATTATCAAGCACATTTTTATATTAAACAAAGATACCCAGAGTAAATGCAGTTTGTGAAAATAATTAAAAATACCCCCCCACGTTAAATTATGAATGAACTTGGATTTTTAACAACTGAGTTAAATTTCACTTGCCACACCCTGGCCTGATTACTGCCAGCCTTGTTGAACCAAGAAATCACTTCAATAGATTCTGTCTGACAAAATAAAGCATGCTAAAATATCTTTAGACACCATCTAAAGAAATTCAGATGAGAAACAGAGTAATTAACATTTATCAGTATGGAAAGGGTTACTGAAGGGGTATCCTTAAGTTATATGAAAATCTGTTTAAGTGTGGAAATCATTTAAGTGTGGAAATTATGCAAAAAAGGGGGCAAATACTTTTTCATGGCTTTCTACATCTGCATGATTTCATGCACTGCATCATCGTCAATGTTCAGGTGTATGTAATTAAAACAAGTAGTGAGTGTACGTCGTAACAGAAACATATTTGTGGACATTCCATGTATCCGTATATTAAATGCAACTTTGGATATAAAGTTATGAACAGTATTTGTTGTCAATACTCAAATAAAACTAGAAGTATTTGCCTAAAGATGTACTGCACGACAAGTAGAATTACAAATTCAAATTTGTACTCAAGTTGTAGTACCAAGTATGTTCACTAAAATGTACTTTCGGTACAAAATGACATGTACTCCCCAAGGAAGCTGATTTTTAAATAATGATGTTAATGTTGATAACATGATTGTGCAAGTCTAGTAGAGATGAATAATGACAAGATTTCACATTAATTAGCATCAGCAGTGGGTAGCATTGTTAGCATCTTTGATTACTTTGGTAGCTTACAGTAGCTACTGTAGCTAGCTCCTACCATTGCTCCCCTGTATACTGCAAGTAATCTATGCAATTAAACATGGGCATACTGTCAGCATACATAATACAATATTGAATAAACAGATTAAACAGAGGCATTAAGCACAAATTTTTAAGAATTTCCCAATACTGTATGTTAGCTAGTTAGCTAGATCTCTTTTACTATTACTTTGAAGTGCACCCGTTATATACTTTTAAAAATAGCCAGAAGAATTTGTTTGGGCCGGATCTGTTGCCCAGGTAACTGTCAATCATTTTGGTGTGGTAACCAATCTGTGCTTTTATACTGACCTGCCAATCACTTGGATTGGTGGAATTGTTTTGTTTCTGTTCTTCCCACATGGGGTGTCTTAGGTTTGTTCAGAGTAACAGTGAAAACACTTATGTTTACATTAGAAACTCAATGCACTTTTGTGTGATGGTCAGCTGAAATGTTATGGGTTTCTATTTAAAATGTATGGAGTAAAAGTACAGGTTTTTCATTTTAAAAATGCAGTGAGTAAAAGTAAAAAATACGGAAAATACTCAAGTAATAGTTGTTCTTTGTTACCTGCCACCTCTGACTGTTGGAAAATAGCTGTTAAAATACTAAAAGCATTCCCTGCCATTTTTTATTTCTTACATATCAGAATGTAATCATGACTATCAAATGCATCGCCTGTGTTACATCTCACACACTGGGAAATGCAAGTACCAATGTTTTTTTTCTTCTCTCTATCAGTTGCTCAGTACTGATCCTCCCTTTATATTCCTCAGCAAATAAGCCCTACATGTAGCAGCTCTTTGTTTGCAAATATATGAGTTACTTTCTAGCCGACACTAATCCCGGGAGTTTATGGCGACACGGCTGGATCAATGGGAGCTTTATTTGGGTCAAGGCCATGTGATGGAGAGACAGACCTGGGGATGCAGCACGTGGTCATGCTCTGGAGTGATTAATGGTCTGCAGGAATGCCCTGTCCTCCGAAAAAACAACTCGTCTCCTTTTACCACTTTCAAAGACAGAATAAGCTACAAATCTGTCCTTATCTCACTCCTGTCCCAATCTCCTGTTCTCACATGTCTACTCCTAACACTGATGGTACACAGGACACCACTGATGTAATGCACAAGCTTGATTCTGGAGGAATTGTAAGGTCACAGCAGGACAATTGTGGATTTCAGAGTTTTATACATAGTTTTATACATAATACAGACGTAAAGTTTTTATCTTATATAGAATAGAACAAAGATATTCTTCAATCTCTGTCATTGGAGTCTCTCCAATGATGTCAATGTTTATACATCATTATAATTCGTAGTAACTTGATGATAATAAAACGTCCTGTGATAACCTGCAATTATGTTCCAACACAAACGTACCTACAGTACTGTATGAAGGCCATGTGTATAGTGTATAGTACACACCTGTACACACATTCAATACCTCATAATGCATGGTACATATTGTTACACCTACAGTATATGAACATGCTTCGCAGTGAATAAGCATTTGTAATGTGCTTATACAATGCATTGCAGTGTATAAGCATTTGTTTAAGAATTGTTAAAACATTGAATTATACTAAGAAGTGGTTATCGCATTTATAATCAAGCTTTACAGTAGACAAATTGATAACACGTGTTATGAACATATTTATAATGCAAACTTATAACCACTCTGATGACTCATGATGGAAAAAAATAAACCAAGGATGAATGTGGAGAGACAAACGTGTATAAAAATCCAATTGGCGTAACTAATGAATGATTGCAGGGTACGTTGGACTAACCACAGATACATGTAACTCTCACAACAGCACTGCATTTTTCTTTGGTTTTGCAATCCCAAACACATGAACATATGCCAAAACAGAAATGCCCCACTGCCACCCAAATTCAGCGCCATCACGAAATAATGTTATCTAACTGTGTGCTTAGCATATTAGGCTAACTGTTCAGCCATACAGTATGTTAAATCCTAGCATAATAATGCTACTGTCTCCCCAAGCAAGCCCCTAATAGTATACCATTTATGATGCATTATTAGAGTTGATAAAACATATTTCCTGGCATCATTACCAATTTAGAATGAAAAATAAGCACGGTTATGATGATTTACGAATACAGACTTCATAGCCGGTGTTATGCAATATTCTTTGAAAAACTTTGCTCAAACAGAAACATGGGTTCATTTAGCAGACCCGCTGTTGCTGTGGGTTTTATAATGACATCTTGGCGTTAATTACCTTTCTAAAAAAAAAAAAAAAAAAAAGGCATGGAATTAAACGTCACCAACAAAGTTATATTACCGTCCCTAATCTCATCTGCAGTGTGACAGCCCGTGCTTGAGGACAGTTCTACAGTTAAAGCTCCCCGTGGTTAGTAATCATTGACCTTCTCTCCGTTCTGAGAGGTGAGCCTGTCACATGGCGCTTATTCAAACTAATGATTCGCCTTCATCAGGGCCAGAAGAACGTAGAGAGATGCAGTAGGCCATCGAGTGACACTTCAATTAGCTTTACGTCCTCGCTGTAGCTAATAATTAGATTTGTACCAATGGGAGGAGACAAGGTCAATCATTAAGACACCCTCAAAAGCTCTAAAGTGTAGGGTTTGGGTTTAGGGCATTCCTGAGGAATTTTGTTTACATTTTATTGTGCTCTTTTGTAGAATGAAGAAAGACCATATAAGAACATGCAATTTTATTGCATCATTCATCTCTCATTCTGTCTCTCTCTAATATACAGCAGCAAATACCGACTCTCTCATTGCCTTTCTGTGGG
>JAQMYL010000037.1:6994638-7011043 GCA_030014365.1 Clarias pachynema
GCCCCCCGCCCCCCCCCTCTCTCTCTCTGGTTTTGTGCATTCACTTGATTTCCATTCAGTTGTTTGCATATTCTCAGCCCTTGTCACAAGTCACATGATAATGCCACTATGATGTCTTTTCAATTTTTGAGCATACACTATGCCTTATTTATTTCTATTTTCTTTGCACCATTTGAGCTATATGGGAAATTGCTTTTTGGTAACAGCATTTTTACTTTTTAATAAGCTCAGAGTCTGTGTACTGAGCAGAAAGTGAATTCTTTTTGTTTTTCTCCAGAGAAACTGTCAAAGACAGTCAGTGTGGTGGCTGATAAAGAATCTGTGCAACTGGTACTCAGTGATATTGTTCAACAGGTTATGTCCATCTGTTACCCTTGAATGGCAAGTACTCTCTCTCTCTCTCTCTCTCTCTCTCTCTCTCTCTCTCTCTCTCTCTCTCTCTTTCTCGTTCCCTCTCTAAGGATTTCCATCATAAGGGACACTCTCAAAGTTTGTGGTCCATTACATTTCCCTTCCGTGCCAGAAGTTCAGCTGTATTACAATAATTGCAAAAAGGCCCTGATTTACATTTAAATTGAAAATCAGTGTCCTCCTAATAATAATGTGCTGTAATCCACCTTGAACTATTATTGGAGGAGGTTAAATTGTGAAATGTTACATGCCATGACTTCAGGACCCTTTACTTTGTCGGTCCTCTGAGATGCTGACGAAAGGTTCCAGATTTAACCAAGACATTTTATGAGGAAGTAAAAAGAGACAGCTAGAGCAAGCAGAATGTCCCTAATGTTAAGGGAGGATCATGCTCTGGCTGAGTTGTTTATGATAAAATATTCTTTAAGGTTGGGCAAAGAAAATAAGGACCAATCTAGGAATGATAGATATGTAAAGGAAGGGAGAAAAACACTTTGTGACAAAAATATGTCAGGGTGTGATGTGGTAGTTATTTTTGCTAACTTATTTCTAAGCATTTTAGCAATAAGTACATTTGTATTTAGTGAAGGATTATGTACAGTTAATCCTTTTATACACATATTTGGGCACCCCAACGTAATTAAATATTTTGTTATTATTGAAATGAAATTAATAAATGCACACTCTGCAGGAAATGATTTTTAAAATCTTGTTGATTATTATTATTATTATTATTATTATTATTATTATTATAATAATAATAATAATAATTATTATTATTATTATTATTATTATATAATTTACTGATTTTAAAATAAATGCATTAAAAAAACAGTTATTTTTTGGAAAACTTGGACACTTTCCCTTGCCATGTCTCATACAGTAACTCAACCCATTAGGCCTTAACTGACTTGTTAAACAGGTCAAGAACTGTCATTAAGAATAACAATTTAACAGCGTCCTGGAGTGTCTGACTCTTTAAACCTCAGCACTTAACAATTATGGGCTCCTCTTAGCAGCTGACTGGGAATATAAAAAATGAAGCTATATGGCAGAGGAAGGTTATGTAAAAGTGCTTCCTGTTCACAATTTTCTGAATGTCCTAAATGTCATTAAGGACAGGGGTTAACTTTTAAAGTCAAGGCAAGGTCTAAAAAAAACAAGAAAAACTTTTTTGATAGATTTGCAAATAGATTCTGACCACAAAGGCAAAGTAAAAATCCCCCGTGCACCTGCATCAAGGTTTATCTGACACATGAACGGACTAGTGATAGTGGTCCATTCTAGTCTGTAGCACTGCTCGCACAAACATGACCTGCATGGAAAAGTCATCAGAACCTTACTTGCACTCTCATCACAAAAGTGGTTGCAAAATGTATGCAAAGCAATATCTAGGTAAGCCAAGGGCATTATGGAAACACATCCTGTTGGACTGATGACGTAAATTGTAATATTTTGGCCGCAGCTACCAAAGGTATATTAAAATAAGAAAAAGGAGCAACATCACTCACTCACTCATTGCCTATAACACTTTATCTTGTGTACAGGTATAGGAGGGGGCCTGGAGCCTATTCCAGGAGATTTAGGGCATGATGAAGGGACCACCCTGGATGGTGTGCCAATCCATCACAGGGAACACAAACACAAACAAACACACACACACACACACACACACACACTGCATGTTTTTAGTCTGTGGGAGGAAACCCACCAAGCATGGGGAAAACATGCAAACTCTATGCATACAGGCCCGAGGTGAGACTCGAACCCAGACCCTGGAGGTGCATGTTCTAACCACTAAGCCAATGTGCCACTTGGAGCAAAGTTTAATGTAAAAGAAAAAATGAACAAATAAATAAAAGAAAACACCTTTTCAACAGTTAAACATTGCGGACCTACTATGTGTTGGGATTGTGTAGCAGCACATGGCACAAGAAGCACTGCAGGCTGTATGTAGATGGAAAAAATAATAATTTTATTGAATATCAATAAATCTGACTCAAAAAACAAACAAACAAACAAAAGCTCCACATCTAGCTAGAAAACACAAAAAAATTGTAAACAGTTATCTACCTTGAAGACATTCCCATAGTTAAAACCAGGTGGACTCTTACAAAGCACTGACACTGGAGACTACTTTCAAAAAGTTGCACACTCTAAGAATTGATTTGACTGCCTTTAGCTTTGTTTATGGCATGCAATGTGGTGGGCAGTATGTGGTGTGAAAATGATTCTTCATTCTCTCAGAATTCTGTAATACTGTATGCCTGTGCCTTCAGGGAAAAAGAAATGCTTAGATGTGATAACCTGTTTATTCAGTACATTCAGATTGTCAGCTGACATTATTTTATTGCCACATAACGTTGCTGAGTCTAGACCTGAGCAACTGAAGCAACCCCAGATCATAACCCTGCCTTCAGAGGCTTGTACAGTGAGCACTATGCACTTCCCTTCTTACCTCGACATGCTCATCACTCTGAAATAGGGTGAATCTGGGGCGTCACCCATGGTGCCAGTGGGGTATATGTTTTGTTTTGTTATACAAAACACGTTTTCTTTTATAAATCTGTTTATTATCAGCCTTAGATTGTGTGCACATGCAAAAGATGTGTGCTTGCTATCCAGCAGAAAAAGTTGCCCCACAGGCAAGCAGCAAAGATGGCCTGAATTGTCCTTTCTACTTTTCTTTCTTTTTTTTTTTTTTTATCTTATATTATCAAATTACTGCAGGATAAGCCATTTTTCGGACTTTAAGCCTGCTCCACTTTTCTTGGTAAATGCAATTTTAACTGCATTAAGAATAAGTGATGAGAAAGAATCCTTTTATAACACAGACATCTACTTTGCTTAAAAATGCTCTTAGCAATATTTTTACTGCAGACATGATGACATCAGGCTGACAGCAGCTTATTAAACAGCCATAAGGAACTAGACGTATCCATTTTAGCCTTAAAACATATATTCTATTTTGGCACCATATGATGGACAGTATAGAAGATCTTAGATTTATCATCAGAATTAGACTGAACTTTAGTGCTCTCCGATGTCCGGAGAAGCAGAGCAGGTGAGATGGGGAACACGTGGAAAGGGGAGCTGACTGATTCCCCACAGTCTCCACAGCTCCAGCCCTCTTGGTTTAATGAAAAAAGGTCACACCAAAGGCAACTTCCTCTATACCTCTTCTGCTCACCAGGGGCAATTACTGCCAATTTTCTCTCTCTCTTTTTATGTTCCCCCCTCCCTTTAGGTCAAATTGGTGTCATATTGTAAAGCCAGCTTTATTTCTGCTCAACTCTCAACAGTAGATCTATTTTTTTATTTTATTTTTTTTCCCGTAGGCTTTCACCGAACATTGCCCAGAGCTTTGCTTTCAATCTGCACTGCTAAACAATGTATTGTTTTCTTCTGAATTATTTAGTTTTTTAATATAACTGAAAGCAGTGTTTGGTGACTCCGACTTTTGCTTTCTGTGGACATTTCTCCTAAATCTAAGCGAGCTTCCAGGTACTTTAATCAATAATGGAAGAAAGCATCCATGTCAAAGACTGCAACTATACAAAGACTAGATATAACATCAATCACAAGCTCAGTGCATCATGGGTAATATTATCAACATCTATGAACTTTTGTGGTAAAAAATCATGGCCAGTTTGAAAGCTCAGTTCACAGACTCTAGGCTGGTGGGTATCTTTGACACTTTGAAAAAAAGAAATGATAAAATGAACAGTGGTAGAAATGTAAGCAGTGCCAGCATGGAGTCTGAATTTTGGCTATGACAGTTCCTCAACCTCAGCTACATCACTTGCATTCGTAATTCGTCTCAAGTAGACATACTGTATAAGTAGAGCTGTTTCCTTATCTTTTCGTTTTTTAAATTCAGCTCTCAGTTATATTATTTTTGATTTCACCTGCCAGAAATATCTTGTAACAAATTTAGTTGATGCTTTTCCCCAAATACCCAAGGGGTGTTCAAGTCAAACCAGGACTGGTGATGAAATTTCTTTTGAATGAAGGTGTAAATCTGAATGATATTTACGGAAGACCTCGAGCACAGTATGGTGTTGAGACTCTTAGACATGTGAATGGTGCAAACCTTTTAAAGGCCGTACACCCGTTCTGAAAAAACAGGAACAACAGGACAATGCACAACCTCATACTGCACTGCATCATAACGCTGGGAGTTATTGTCACATCCGCCATACAGTCTTGACCTCGCTCCACGCCCTTTCCACATGTTTGGGCCATTAAAGGAGTTCTCGGGAGACCAGAATTTCAGAGGCAGTCATATAATTGCTCTGGAAAACTTTCTACTTTGATGGTATCCAAGCACTAATAAAACACAAAGAAAAGTGCATTATTGCGCATTCTGTCATTCTGCACAATCAAAAGTCCCAGTTTGACTTGAACATCAGTTGTACAAACAAGTCTAAACCACTTCATTCCTGACTAGACAGTTACTAAGGATGAATAAAAGTACATAACTTACTATATACACTTCCTAATAAATATAAAAACCTCTCACCTGCATGACTTCATTGTCGTGTCCCATGAGATCCAAATCCTGTTGCACACCTCTAGTCTCTACCAGATGCTTTGGAAATCTTTGACACGTTTTCTATAATATTCTTTTCGTATTTTGTATTAATTTGGAGCGCATTATCTATTTTATTTGCCTCGCCACATTCCTTCCTTCATCAGACACTAGCTTTCACACTCAATTACTTGTGTGACAGAACCATGCATTATCCAGATTGGTTAATTCCGACTTTGACTATAGCATCTGGTAGATAAAAATGTACTGCTTTACAATGAGGATCCCTTAAAATATAAAGAGTGTTTTTATATATATAACATTTAGGACCCTTTATGTGGTCCTTACGGAGGTGGGAACACTGCAATTACACTCCGGCATGCCTTGTCATATTGTATTCCCATGTCATTTTACGTCAAATATAAAGTATAAAATATTGACACATGGTTCAAGCAGCTCAGTACTTAAATCCCACTAGAGCCCAACTACAGGAGGTCTCTTATCAAAACCTATGTCCTCTCTTTGCTACATATATGTCCTGCAGCTGAACTGTGCTTGATAACGCCACCAGACGAGAGCTTTCTCCATCATGAATACACAATGAAAGATCAAATAGTTTTTTTTATTACCTATCTTCACCTAGCTCTTTTGGGAACGTCTGAACATTGAATCTTGATGGATAAACAGCAGTGTGTCGGAGTGTTTATGTCTGTTCTGGCATGCACTTATTATCTTCAGGCACGTTTTCTGTTTTGCCACGTGATTGTAGTGTACCTCCTGGTTACAGTTATCAGCATGCATTGTTAGGTATAATGAATCTAACATTTATAAGTCAATCCGCTTCTTGATTGTAGCGCTCCTTTACTCCGGCACGTTATCCATTTATGTTTAGCTGCTTTTTCTTACAACAACTTTATTTTTTTGGTTTTTAGTTCTCTGGGAATATCCTGCAGTATTGTAAAAATTGAAATGAATTTACTATATATCATGTATTTTATACACAACATGTATCGACAAAAGTATTTGGACAAACCTGCATTGACTCCAAAGATATATACTGTACTAAAATATGGGGTTGCCCCCCCCACACACACACTTTTACAGCTACAGTATAACAGCTTCCACTTGTTTTGGAAGGCTGTCCACAAGATTTTGAAGTTTTTCTGTGTGAATTCATGCCCATTTAATCTGGAGAGCATTTATGAGGTCAGGCACTGATGTTGAATGAGAAGGCCTGGTCTTCGCAATCTCCATTCCAGTTCATCTCAAAAGGTCAAGGCTTTGTGCAAGCCAGTCAATTTCTTCAATCAGATTCTTCAGTCAAGGGCCTTCCACACACTGTTGCCACAAATTTGGAAGTATAGCATTGTCCAAGATGTCTTGTCCAAGGTATGTTGAAGTGTTAAGATTGCTCTTTACTGGGCCTAAATGAAACACCAGAATTCAATAATTAGCAGGTTTGGATAAAAACTTTTGTCCATATAGTGTGTCTTCTCTATTAGTGTTTGAGTAAAAAGTTGCATAAACCTCTTTGTAACCCTTTAAGGAAAGTAGAATATAGTGTGTGTAAGAATATAACTAACATTTGAGGGTTTGCTGTTATGGGAAACTAATCAGTGATGATGGAGGTTGTGACCTGATGCAAAGTAGACTCTACAGCTCTACTGTTACAATCCTGAAGTTTTTAATACTTATTATACAAAAAACATTTTTATAAATTAAAGAATGACATCATGTTTTTTTCCATTTATACTGTAGTTATGTTTAACCCATTCTTCCATCAAGTTTTCTACATTGCTTATCATGTGCCCTGTAATCTGTGCCAGTGGCACAAAGAGATAAATCCTGTATATCGTTCCAATTCATTTCAGGGCACAAGCATACACTCACAATCATATTTATCAAAATCATATCTACCTTATGGATAAGTTAGAAACTGTCTATAATGCAGGTTATTACACTGTGAGATGAAACCAATGTACCCGTAGGAAACCCACCAAGCACAGGAAGAAGGTGTAAACTGGAAACTGAGGTTGTATGGATTTGCTTAGCTTAGCACCATGCAACTTTTAGTTACGTTAATTGTCTTAAAAATCCAATTAAGAGGTTAATTCCCTAAATTACTAAATTAATTATGCCATAGCACAGTCTTACCACAGTCTTGTTTTCTCTTTAGCTTGAAGTTAATAAGACAAATAACAATGCAGCTTATCATGTTACTGAGAAACAGGGACCCACAAAGCACCCTCGGTCCTGAACACTTTTTCCTAAATTGCTAAATAAACAACTCCTACTGAAAATTTTCACCATATCAATCATTTTTTTTTCTTCCATGTTCATGTAGACCCATACAACTCAGTGTGAATTGCAGCCAGAGCTGCTCTCACACTCATGCTGTTATAGAAAATTAATTCAACACCTTCTGACCAAATCAAGCACCATTGAGACTGCCTGGAGTTACCTGAAGAAAGAAAGCAACTATGCCTACAACCATGTCTGCAATATGATTGTAGAAAGATCTCTTAGAAATATAATAGCTAGAAATAACCTACCATCCAATATGCCTTTGAAAGTGATGCAGGTTTAAAAGGCAAAGCATGGCCATTCTGGTCAATGTGTTTCTTTCATCTATTGATTGTCTATACAATCTTATACTGTTTAATGCTTATCTTGGGTAGGGGTGTGGGAGCTGTTAGTCTATTGCAGGGTGCACAAGGTGGATGGGGTGTTACCCCATTGTAGGGCACAATAAACAGACCCTATACACATTTACATAGACAATTTTGGCTATAGTTCGAGTAATGAAAATATTACACTGCAGCTAAGGACATATTATGATAAATAGAATGAGCAGCTCACCTCTTATATCTTCTGGTCCAAATCGTTCGTTCTTTTGTCATGTGACTTTCATAGGTGCTATGCAGTGAATTATACAGGAAACAGAATTGAACAATTCTTCTCATGAGTCTTCTAGTCCAAGTCGTTCGTTTTTTTAATCTATTGCACTGCATAGCGTCTATGAGAGTCACGTGAAAAAAACTACTCGGACTAGAAGACTCATGAGAAGAATCTCTCAATTCTGTTTCCTGTGTAATGCACAGCATACATTTCCTGTACATAATCTACTGAGGTTTTGCAATGATTTGCGATGCTTTGCGCATGCGCGCCCAGTAGGAAATTGTCTTGCCATAGAAAAGAAATGTAGGAATAATCCATAGGGCTCCTAACAAAGCATAGTGATATAATAAAAATACTACATCTGCTTATATTAACCAAGATTTTATCCATAAATTAAATGGTCAAGACTATTGTTGAGCTTCAAAAAGCAAACAAAAGACACAGAAATGATAGAAAGTTTGAAAAGAGGAGGAAAAGAAAGAGAGCAAGAGAAAATGACCAGAAAACATGACAGCAATAAATGCTGATTTAATAATTGTATAATGACATCATTCACTTATTCATCTTCTGTACCCTTTATCCTATACAGGGTCATAGGAAGCCTGGAGCCTACTGTATCTCAGGAAACTTTAGGCACAAGGCAGGGTTCATCCTTCACAAGGGTGCCAATCCATAACAGGGTACACATCACACACTCACACACTGTGGGAAATTTGGGAACACCAGTTAGCCTAATCTGCATGTCTTTGGACTGTGGGAGGAAACCGGAACACCTGGAGGAAACCCACCTTGCACGGAACAACATGCAAACTCGATGCACACAGGTGAGGTGTGAGGCCACAGTGCTTATTAATACGACACCCAATTTCAAATGGTTCATGTTCGAATTCACTTTTCAAGCATATTCTTTATATATTTTATACTGTAGAGCGCTGCTTCAGACATATTACAGTACATCCATAATGTGAAAATGTCACATCCATTATTTAAAAACCATTTTCAAATCTACACTTTTTGCTCAAATCTTCTTTTGTGATCATTGAAGTCTTTTTTTTATGATATGTGTAATGCTTTCTGCAGTTTTTAAAATAATAATAAAAATAAAAGTTTAAAATAATAATAAAAAGAAAACCTGTACTCTCCCCTAAAAGTTTAAGAAACTAATGAAATGCCGGATATTTTTTTAGGATGCAAATAAATCTCTGAAATATGGAGATTTTGTTTGATTTTAGCTGAAGAGATCACATTCAAAGGTATGCAAGTTAATTCACTGATACTAAGTTTGTCCATGCTATGAGACTTTTTGTTTACCGATATGAGTCCAAATGTCACATCCATGACATCGGATCTGCCCTGTATTTAAACCTCAGCATCCATGTGCAGATCATTGCTTTTGCTTTGTCTCTTTTAAATTTTGCTATGCATGCTGATTTCTTCTGTGTATGACCCACTGTATGACGGTGACCGTGTCTGTTTGGGTTTGATTGTTTCATCTGTGTATCTCTTTAAAATACTGCGCTTTTAAAGTATCTGATTATTAGGAAGTCAGAGGCATTTATGTTAATTTATTTTGTCTTAGAGAAAGAAAATTACTTTTTCTTTCCTTCTTTCGAGTTAAGTTAGTAAGTTTCGTGTACTTTTTGGATAATTAGGGGAACTTTGGTTTATTATTTTGGCCTTGTCAACTTCTGAAGACTTAACCACTTAAAAAAGGGAGAAAAAACGAATAAAATACAAAGCAAATGCAGTCTTGGTCTGGCTGCACCTTTATTTTCTTCTTTTTGGTGCAGCCTGACCTAGACTGGGTCGTGACAATATTAAAAATTGTATTATTTTTAAGGCATCTTTTCTTGACATTTCTTTAAACATGTGCTTAAGAGTTTTGCACATTGCTCTACTTTCTGTATTATCACAGTTTGAGTCATTTAACAGCAAGAGCTCTGAATTGTGTAATCATTTCTCTTGTTTCCTTCCCCACATTACTTACCATCCAGTGATGTTTAATGTCCTATTAATGAGAAATTTAATGTATAAATTGTGGAAACAGCAATCATTGGATTCAAAGTTGGAGCATGCAGTGCAGCTATACAATGTTGCAGCGGCTAGAAGTGCTTGATGTTGTTGAGGGTTTTTTGTAGGAAGAAATTAAGTTACTGGATAAATGTCACTAACATTACTATATATATACAGTATATATATATTCGGGATTGTACTGTATATTCAGTACATTACTATATACAGTACAGTTCGGTAGTCAGATAGTGAATCACAGATGAGAAATCAGGAAAGTAGATCGGACAAAGATTACATTTTGTCTTAAAATGACTCCAGCGGAATTAAAGTTCACAGGATTGTGCTTGTTTAAAGGTGCATTGAAGTCATTTTTGTGTCTTATCACATCAGCATACACTGATCCGCCATAACATTACCAAACTATTGCAAAACATTATGTCCAACATTGTGTACGGTCCTGTTGTGCTACCGGGAAAGCTCTGGTCTCTTGGTGCTTGGCTCTGTAGGGCCTCTGGCAGTGTGTTGTGGTGGTTCTCACCAGGATGTTGGCAGCAGATCAATTGGGGACCGTGGGTAACAGGGTGGGGCCCCTGTGGATCTGACTCGCTTGACTGGTGTATGTGCCATGGGTGCGCTAAATTTGGAAGCTGATTCGGTGTTCTTGGGCTTTTTAGCTGCTTGACGGCAGGCTGTGGCGCTCTGGGTGTTTCTTTATATCATGGTCAGCATTGACATTTTTGGTGCTGCATTTGCTTTTCTGTGGGATGGGACCAGATGGGCTGGCCTTTGGTTCTTTGGGTGAGCATTGGGTGCCCACGATTCTGTCACACGTTTACTAGTGCATAGTTGATAAATGCTTATGTTATGTAATAATTGAGGTGGTGATAGTTTATTTTTTATTTTTAAATACCACATTTTTCTTTGCATCAGTCGCACTTATTGGTTGTTTTTTTAGTATTATTATTATTCTGTTACTTTTTCTCTAAGTTCCTGAATGCTGCCTCACATCTGCAGGTGGGCCTGTCTTTGCCTTGAGCTTATTTCACAGTCATTAGTGAATCTGGGGAACATTTGTATGCTGTTGTGCTGAGGCAGGCAAATGAGAGCCACTGCTGCTACAAAGTCAAAGCAATGCGAATCGAAATGGCAGGAAGTGGAGAAAGGCCAGTTGGCAAACAAAAGGAATATGACATTTAAAGTGAACAAAATCTAGCCTCTGTTAAAGAACAAATGAAAAACAAATCAAGTGCTTACACGTTCAAGGGCACAGCGTGTTCCTTGCTCTGGCGTTCCGAGCTCGGCCTCCCCGCCTGATTGACTGAATAGATATGAAAAATCGCCTCTTGGGGAATATTTTGACATCACTCAATACATTGTTATGTTGCACGCAGCTGTGTTAATTGCAAGCACTTCAACCTGAACGTCTAAATATGTTTCGCTTGAGCCCTTGGTGTGAGAACCTTTGTCTGGAAAAGCCATTTCTGCAGAATTATGAATAGACAAGACTTTACCACTAATTGGGCTTTGCTTAGTCAATGACAGCAGGACTGAGAAAATGCCTGAGATGTGATCGGATCTCCAATACTCACTGACACAAACACTACCCTTGCCCTTAAGAAAAAGAAAAAAAAAAATCGATCAATACCATCATTACTGGAGCTGGCTGCCTTCTGCCTTGCTACACATATACACCAGCGGTTTTTCTGGCCTCTGCTGCTTAATGAAATTCATACAGTTAAGCCAGCAGACCTCTAAGGACTCGGCGCATTATCAATAGCGGTCCCTCGATCTAAAACCCTCACAAACAAGTTATTTGCAGCTACTGAAAAAAAAAATATTTATATACTGCAATCAGATGAAAATGTGAGCCAGAGAGATGTACAGTACAGAACATGCATCACAGCATCAAGTGTGTAAACTAAACATAAAACATAAAAATGGGAAAGCAGTGCAGTCCAAACACATAGGAAATTAGATGGATATGTACAGTATGTTTCACCCTTGGAATGAGAGATAACATAGATAAGATCAAAATACACAGCAGGACGTATTTGCTCATGGTAAGCCATTTGAGTTTGCTGAAAACTCCACTTGAGAAAGACTGCTCGAACTAAAACTTTAGACTTTCTTCTAGTTTCACATGCGCAGTTAGTTTCACATGTACTGTACATGGTTGGAAAGTGTTGATTAATTTTCTTTAATTTTCTATATTATCCATGACTATAAATAATTGTTGAGAAGTATTTTGAAAGGAGTCTCCAGTATCAGCACTTTTTAACAGTGAAAGGTAAAACTATAATTCAATTTCATTTAATTTAGTGATTTTTTGATAAGCAAATGTTTTCAGGATAAAGGACTTTCTGACTAATGGAAAAACAATCTTCATAAGCTTGTGACCATTGTCGTGTTTAGCAACATGGGCTTGCACCTCTAGGGTCGAGAGTTCGATTCCCATCTCAGGTCTGTAAGCGTGGCATTTTCATGTTCTCCCCATACTTGGTACGTTGGTTTCTTTCAAGTACTCTGGTTTCCTCCCACAGTCCAAAGACATGACACGTCCCTGCAAGTGATTGGCACCATGTCTAGGTGTACCTCATCTGTACAGGATAAATAGGTATAGAGAATGAATGAAGTGTATATATATATATATTTTTTTTCTCTATACAGATAAGCATTTAATGTGTAGTTTGAACTCTAGATGTTGTTGTTAATCTTTCGGCTGCTCCCATAGAGGGCTCGCCACAACTTGGCACATGTTTAATGCTGGATGCCCTTCTTGAAGCAACCCCTCCCATTTTATCCAGGCTTGGGACTGGCACTGCATCCAGTGGCGGGGGTTTGTTCACTGGGTGGGAATTTAATCCAGGCCTTCCGCATGGTAGGCGAGAAACCTACCACTGAGCCACTAATGCCCAGCTGATACTGTATGAACACTAAATAGCATGCCAAATTCAGTTAAAGTACTACAAGCCAGGTTGCCACGTTGTGGAGACAGAGCTCTGTGTACATGAACGGGAATGAGCGACGGACTCTGTGGAAAGTGGGTTTGTCAGATGATAACACATTTCATTTTTCAACGTTTTATGGCCAGGTTGGGTTTTAAACCATAAAAGGTCTAGCAAAACCCCAAAGACACCCAACAGAAATCCTGCCATGTTCCAATTTCCAACTAGATTGTGAAATAGCAATAAAGTCCTATAAAATTCCATTAAAATCCCACACTGAATGGAAGGCAATTCATCATGGGATTGCAATTGAATACCAATTGGGATCCCATGCTAATTTTCCATAAGGGCTGCATGAAAATAGAGCTCTCTGTAGTCTACACTCTGTCAGTAAAGTTAGTCCTGGGGCCTGGAACCTGATTAGCAATTGAAAGCAGGGCCACTAAAAGAGCAGCAACATTTCAACTGCTAAACCTGAATACATGCTTTTAAAAGCTATAAATCTGCAGTCCTTTTCTGTATTATACACACTACTCTGCATCGAATAGTTTTGCATTTTCACACTCATATCCTTTCCTTTTCTGCACTGAACAAGTAAATGTTCGAAACAAATAAAAGGCAAAAAAAAGAAACTGAAGTTGTTTGGTATTCAATAAAATGTTAATGCAAAGGTTCATTCAGAGTGCATGTGCGGGTCAGCAAATCTATACACACCAGATTCATATACTTATACATATACAGCGAAGCATTTTCCACGTTTCACTTCTGAATCCTTATTCACCTCCTAACTCCAGCTGTGTCAGAGATATTGCTTTTCTTGGGCAGTGTTCATGTGTAGTTCCTTTAGGAGATGAATAAGAGCTATAATATGGAGGCTCACAGAAAAAACAGAGCACATGTTGCATGGGTGGGGCGTGAGAGAGACGAGCATCCTCCTCCATTCTCCGGTAAGACATGTGGTATAAAGCGCTGTTATAAGATTACTGTGCATTGTGGATAAGTGGAGATGATGGAGAACTGCTATCATCTCGTAAACCCTTTCCTAGAGATGAGTGAGGAATTCAAGGATGATGAATGACGATGCAGGCGGAACCGAGATGAAAAAAAAAAAGCACAGTGGCGTATTTAATAGTAAGTACAAGGGAAATCACTGTTGAGTAAGAAACACATTGCACCAGGTCATTTTGTTTAGGGGAAAAAATCTTCAAATGCGGCGTGATCGGTATCCCTGCGACAAATGGGAAATTAGTAACCTGCGCCATAATCATAAATTGCACAATAAAATATTAGATGAAAATCACAGTCTGTGTGGGATAACAGTGTGATTAATTACAATGACATACAGGAATGCTTTACAAACTTCTCTGCTGTGCAAACCACTTGAGCCACCCATTATTTATCCATGTTCGATTAAATTCTGTAGATCAAAGTAAGAGAAGGGAACATGTATTTTACTGTAACAGGACTTAAAGTGTCTAAATATTACAAATTTTGTTGTATATGTATTGTAACACACCTCACCAGCAGCCTCCTTTCCCCTCCCATCTGTTCCAATCACTCAACTACTATACAGTATACTAATCTCTGTCCTGATCATTGAACGACTCATCGGTCACTGTGTGGCATAAAAAAAAAAAAACTAACTAAAAAACATAACTTTGGAACTGCTTAGCGACTTGACTGAAAATGAGAATCAAAAGCTTGCCAAAAATAAGAGGCAAATAAGTCCTTCAGAAAGCTGGAATCGACCCAGAACAATCGCTCCACTAAAGGAAAAAATATTTATTCATGTATGATTTCTGATGCATTAAGAAATGCTCAACGTTCTTGTATTGAGTGTGTACACTGATGACAATAGTAGTTAGCACTGTTGCCTTGCGCCTTTTCAAGTCTGTGTGCTTAGAGTTTGCATGTTTCCCCTGTGCTTGATGGGTTTCCTCCATGTGCTCCAGTTTCCTTCCAAAGTTTAAAGTGGTCTACTGTAGGTCGATCGGTGTTTCAAAACTACCCAGGACCCCTGTGTCCCTACTGTATACAGGATACGTACAGTAGTATAGGTAATGGAAGGAAAGTCATTTTTGCTCATAAATATACTGTTTATTTTTGCCTTTGGAAAATATGCATGAAAGAGAAAAAAAAATGGACATAAATATGTCAAGTCATGATTCATATTTTATTCTTTCTTGACAATTTCAATGATATCTTCCCGTCAGTCTCTGTTTATAATTTATTATGTATAATAAACATATCCTGACATTGCAGTTAATAGAAATGCAATATTCATTTACATTTGTAGAAAATGTGTTTGAAGTTTATGCAGCATCTTTAAAAAAAAAAAATGCAAATATATACTAATATGTTTTATATTCCATTGCACATATTTGCATGGCATTTTATTGCTTTAGTCTGTGAGTGATGTGTCTGACGTGAATGAAGTAATCTCTCTCTCTCTCTCTTCATCTTTCCCCCTGAATGATAAATCTATTTTCAAATCAGTGTTTACCCTTAACCATCCCAGGTACAATTAGTTCTTGTCTATTGCCCATATTTAAATGAATATTATCAGGGATAATTAGCTCTCTGAAAGGGCAATAACGAATGTGATTAATTGCTATTGTAATGATGGGTATCACATCAAACACTGACGTTCATTTTCATACTAATCCGCTCCTTATCTCGTTATTAATATGGAGACTGGAATTAGGTTTTTTTTGTCTTTATTCTGATTAATAAACTTTTCCCTCAGTAGATTTTCACAAGTGATAGCGATGCCAACATTACTAATTATTCAAATTCATTTTATCTACTATTATGATCGTGTACTTAATTTGGACTTGCGTTCACTTACACGGTTAAAGATATTACTTTTTGGCATGGGTTTTATATCCATGAAGGGGAACAAGAAAGGGAACAAAAGAAGGTCACTTTTTAAATCTTTTAGCAGTTATGGTGAATCAGTGACCGGTGTTGCTTCAGAATCCTGCATCTAGTTGATAAAACTGAAATAGCATGGGTTCTTCTACAGATTTGACATGTTGTGCATTCTAAGATGCTTTTCCGCTCACCGTGGTTGTATAGAGTATTACTTAGATTTGCCGTAGCCTTTCTGTCAACTCAAGCCTGTCGTTCTCATCTGATATCCACAGAACTGCCACTGACATTTTTTTCTTAACATTCTGCACAGACAACAAGTCTATATATCTTTCCTAACTGTACCTGAATATTTTTTTGACATTTTTACTTATTCTTTTTGAGAGATTTGTCATATCTGTATCAGTAGCCACATATTGCTTTCTTTGTATCATAGTGGCAGAGGTATTTCAGTGGTTAAGGCATTGGCGTATTTTGCAGAAGGACCCAGGTTCACAAACCAACCCCCCCATTCCAAGTTGCCCCTGTTGGGCCCTTGAGCAAGGCCCTGAACCCTTACCTGCTCAGATGTATAATAATATAAAATGTAAGGCGCTCTGGATAAGATAATAATTTTATATATATATATATATCAGGGCTTGACATTAACTTTTTTGCTGACTGGCCAATGTGGCTAGTGGATTTCCGGAGTCACTAGCCATTCAGCCTTTTTACTAGCCACAATTTTGTTACCAGA
>JAQMYL010000037.1:7031073-7050744 GCA_030014365.1 Clarias pachynema
TTACACTCTCAGGGAATTGCAACACACACACACACACACACACACACACACACACACACACACACACACACACGTACTCTCTCTCTCTCTCTCTCTCTCTCTCTTTCTATCTCCTACACACACACTATTTTAATGTCTGATTTATGATTGAGAAACTAAAAGGAGCTACTCACATAGATCTCAGCACCATAAAATCCGTCCTGATAAACAACACTAGAGAGATTGAGAGAGAGAGAGAGAGAGAGACATAGAGAGAAGACATGAGAAACATTGTGCACCACAGTTATATTAGTAACATTTATGGATCGTAGATTGATATTGGGAGAGTAAAAATTAAATGCTAAAGTCATAATAAAGATGGCAGGATGGACACAGAGTAAAGATGGAGTGAGACTGAGAGTGAGGATGGAGTGATGGAATGAGGGTGTGTCACAAACACGCACTCCGCGACCAGCACTAGGACCCGGAAGTAGTACGGTCGCAAAACAGGAAGCATAAAAGGAGACAAGATGGCCCTTCACATCACTCAGCCATTGAGTTCGCCCATGTCGTTTCTGACGGTTCGACAGCCTTTTCGTGAGTACTCACTTTCTTGGGTTAACTTTCTGATTCGAGTGTGTGTTTATAGGACGCGGGTTAAATTTGTGTTTTTCCCTTGCTCCCCTTCTGTGAGAGTCCTTAGACTAAATCGCGTGGTTATCCTGCCTACTAGCTTGCTTCCGCGTTTGGGTTTACCATCCACGTTACAAAGGGCTAACCGCTAAGTGCTAAGTCTTCTGATCATCCCAGGTTAGTTCGTGATACCAGTCGAGTTCCTGTAATGTGCAAGTGGTGTTGGTGGATGATTGCGTGTACAGTTCCCATAGACAGATGCGTCTCTTTTGCAAGCTGGCGACATGTTATCTATCGATTTACTGTACAAGGATCTGCCGTTCCGCTCATTAAATGTTCAAGGGAATGACTGCATTGGGTTCTGCGCCAGCTTAGCCAAGATCATCATTCATGGAAGAGTGACGTTCTTTAAGAATGCACACCATTCAAATGTTTAAAAGACCATAAGAGTCTCACCACTGTACTATGCTTGAAGCTTTCTGTAAATGTCAATTGGTTTTACACCTTTATTCACTAGGAATTTCATCAAAACCCTGTTTTGACTTTAATGTCCCTTGTGTAGCATCTAATAATGCGTAATGGTTAATCAAGATTAAAGATTGCAATTAAGCACTGTTAGCATGTCTTTCTAAGTTTCTTAATGTCTTTAAATAATATTGTACCAAAAACCCACTTTCATGGTCACAACCTTGCCGGCATGAAAGCACTGTGATTTCTCTGACAATACTAACGCCTACACAGGCTGGAAATTGCCCCAGACATGGCTCCTGTTGCACATCATGCCAGGTTACTCCTTTATGATCGGTTCTGTCAAAGGTTTTGTGAGAACAGAGCACTCTTTTGCTTTCTATCTCACTCTATCAGCAGCTAGCAGTGGTAAAAGCTGCCATCAAGTCACTCAATACTGCAGCCCTGTAAAGTCTGGCAAAAAAAAAAAAAAAAATCAGCTTTATAATAATAATAATAATAATAATAATAATAATAATAAGACTCTGTCCAAGTAAAAAAAAAAAAACCTTTTCAGACACGTTTTTTTTTTTTTTTCCCCTTGTTGGTGCATTGCTTTCTTGTATTTTCCATCAAAATTCTAGCTTCTCTCTACATCACGTCCTCATCTTTGTCTCCTCCTGGGTCAGAATGAAAAGTGACATGCCTTCCTGCTCTGCTTTAAAATTCATGATTAATGTTTTCTTAAAGCTCTGTTCCTCATCCGCCTTTGAATAAAATAATATGATCCAAGTAGAACAGAGCATCTGCAAGACTTTTTTTTTCTTCTAACTCCTACACTGCACTTCAAATAGAAAAAAAAATGCTCGTTATATATATATGGCACGGCACTACAACATGCTGATTCGTTACCTAAATCTTCACATCTTGTTCTGCCAGTAAACAGAAATCTGAAACCATTGACAATATCAACTGCTGAGTGTGTATTTCAGCGTCTTTCAGTGAGTGTAACAGCATGAACAATCATTTTCAAAAACAAAAAATAAAAGCTAAATATTACTCCAATTAGAGAAAATGATGCAAATGACTATCGTTACTGTCACAGTGATCGAGAAATAGAATGGCTTTTTGCGTCACCACTGACAGATCATGTGTTCTTTGGAATTGCGTCTTGAGCGATGACTTGCAGACTCACAGCCAACAAGCCTCAGAGATCAATATCTGTTATTATCTCATTACATGCCACATTTTTTTTTTTTAACATCATGAGTTAACCGCTTCGGTCTTATCATCCAAGGCAACAACATCATTTCTTTCCAAATGATTGCTGAGTCTACATTCATCACATGGTCCTTAGTTTGGTTCCTTTTCTCCCCCTTGTTGTGCTGAATGGGCTTGTGTACTCTGGAAAGTTTTATTCTCCCAGTAGGGCTCCACTTGCTGAACAGATCTGAGGTGGGAAGTCGAACAAAGGTCTCCTTTTATGACCTTCATAAAAGGTGCAAAAAAAGGTGTGAACCTCAGAGAGAGAGAGAGAGAGAGAGAGAGAGAGAGTGAGAGAATGTGAAAGAGGAATAGGCTAAAAAAAAAAAAAAGCTTTCAAGCATGGGGAATTTCATATGAAAGTTTCACAGGACTTCCAGTTGAGTCATGACATTTGTATTAGGCCCAGGATTCTAAGAAGTGCTTACAGTACCTTTGGGTTGACATGACCTAGCAGTTTTGCTCACGCCCACTACACCATTAACATGTTTGAACAGAGTGGAATTGCCTTACTTTGCAGATTTTTTTTTTTTTTGTGAAAATGGTTCCTTATGCTTCAAGAACCTCTCTTTCACAACTTGAGTCCTGGAATATGGCCATGCAAGCTGGGAGGAAAAAAACCCTCCATAGATACAGTATGATAACCTGGTCATTTAGTACATTCAGGTCATTCAGGTCATCAATTGATTTTATTTTATTGCCACATAACGTTGCTGAGACTAAACCTGAGCAATTGAAGCAACCCCAGATCATAACATCAAGGATTATACAGTGAGCACTACAGTATCTATCATTCCCTTCTTACCCTGACACGCCCGGTGTAGGGTCAATCTCGACTCATCAGACCACATGACCTTTTTCCATTGCAGCAAACTGGAGGCTTTTTTTTTTAAGTCTCAAAAACAAGTGTTTTTTTTTTATGGCCACACAGCTGTTTTATTCCCAATCCTGTGAGTTCTCATCACATTATGTGTGTGTGTGTGTGTGTGTGTGTGTGTGTGTGTGTGTGTGTGTGTGTGTGTGTGTGTGTGGAAATGCTATTACTTTCACTATCAGTAAAAGTATTCACATACTGTAGCTCTGATTTCTACTGTTTACTTTTTATGATGCAACATTATCAAATGTTTACGTGATCCCCATTTATGGTTTTATTCTGACCACCTTACTTTCAAGAAGTTGATGGTTCAGCACTATCCTTCCAGGTTTTAATAATGTTTTGGACAGTTCTTCACCCAATTCCAGTCATTTGAAATCTCCTTAGTTGCTTGATGCAGACCAATAACTTGATTCTGAAATTCTTTCTTTTTCTTCTTCTTCTTTGGTCACAGAGTGTATAACAAGCATAAAAGTATTAAGCCTAATTCCTGACCTTTTTACTATTTAGCATTTGAAGGTTAAATATTCACCTTTATTACCAGTAAATTAACTTATTTCTAGAAATAATTTTAAAGCTCCCTGTCATAAAAAGACCTGTGCACTGTGATCTGATTTACTAAAAGAAACATTTATCAAGAATTTGTGAGCTATATAACATACCATCTCCTGCAGTCCTCCATCTCTCTCTCTCTTTATGCCCATCGCTGCGTCTTCATTAAGTTTTAACTCCTCCTCATGCACTCTTATATTCCTTTATTCTGCTTCCCTGCACTGGGAATAGCAGCACTCTTACATAATTTGGTTTGAGGGGAAAAAAAAAAAAAAACACCTCACACAGACAAAATGTGTTTAGATAGTGCATATGCTCTGTTACAGAGCGCCTCCCTTTGGAACGGGTTGTCTCCGGCTTGAAAGTCAACAACCTTTGAAATTCATTAGACAGCCATAAATCGACACCGGCCTAATTTTATTTTGTACTTATTTATAGTATTTATGTTTCATATTAGCACCTGCATGTACAGGAAAACCTGTTGAGAACTAAATCTCATTTGCAGCACAGCTCTGTCAGTATAAAATACAGCAAAAAAACAAAGACATAAATAGTGAAACACGCATATACGCATAAACACATAAAACAAAATGCCAAAGCTAAGTCAAACAAATATAGCTTTCAGGCCACAAGGCATCCAATTTATATTAATGTGCTGGAAAGAAATACAGTGTTTCCTGTCTCTGATCTGATTTATTCAGCATATGGTCTTACTGCCAGCTCGTACCTTTGCTCGTCAATGTGCTTGCAGTGTTACAAAAGGACACTTCCAGGCTTACATTGTAGGTGGGTGTGTGAAGCATGATGTTCCGATGAAACTTTGGCAAACTGATCGTATAAAAAATACACTGAAACTCCTTTAGTGAGGTTGTTTTGGATTTCATCTAAAGCCAGAAGAAAAAATACTTTATAGATTATCTTACATTATAAAGTGCAAATAAATAACAAACAACAAATCAAAGCGTACTACATTAAAGTTTTTCTCAACATTGTGATAATTAAAATGTAAGGCAATAATAATAATAATAATAATAATAATAATAATAATAATACATAATCGCCATATATATTTTTGCTAATTGTTAAACGTTTTAAATTGACTTGTTATGCTTGTTGCACACACCTCCACCTCTCTCTCTATCACCCCCAAATTACCTTTTAAACAACAGCAGACAGACTTTTTCTTTAATTTGTACATTTGAATCCTCCTCCTTTAAGCAGATAAATCTTTAATTCTAAAATTTTTATTTAGACAGATTAATTAATTGTATACTTTAAATGCTAAACAATGTATATTATCCATTACATCATAAATGATCTAATAATTAAATACATAATTATACATAACAGAACAAAATACCATTATTATTATTATTATTATTATTATTATTATAGACTGTTATATGGTAGTTATAGTTACAATAGTTTGTGCTGCTTTTTTTATTCATAGGAAGAGTACTGGTGAGACAAGCCACTATTGTCAGTTTAAGATCCTATTTCCCCAGCGTGTCTTAATAATAGCTTAAAAAAAAAAAAAGTTATATAGCAACCTTTAAATCTCTAACAGAAATAAAGGAGTTGCAAGTAAACTAAGTTAAAAAAGTTAAGTAAATATATTAAATATGAATCATAGAAACAATTAATAGATAGAATGATAGAATGACTATAAACATAAATAAATTAATATCATAACCAAATGTTATGCACAAGTAATCATAAGCAACTGAGACACAAAATCCATCCACATGAGAGTTCAGAGAGCATGAGATTAAAAGTTCATCATTCAGCTTTAAAAGCTAAAAGAGAGGAGAGATCATGGAGACTTTGAAGAAGTGAATTCCAAAGTTTAGTAAGGATAACAATAAGTGCTGTACCACCTACTGAGGTCAATATGTTTCACAAGAAGACCAGCACCAGAAGATCTACCAGCATGTGGCCTGGAGTATAAATGTTGTAAAATACAGCTTGAGTGCAAATACAGGGTCCCAGGTGAAGGAGAAGTGTCAAGATATACATGGAGTCGAATCGAAAGTTAATCTTCAAATTCATGAAGTGGCTGAGAGATAAAACAGTGGTCAAAAAATGGTCCAAAAAAGGAATCCATGCATACAGAAGAGACATAAGAACATTATACTAATAAATAAATTGATATCCAGGTGTGAAGAAAGTAGAATAAATTAAAGTTTGGTGCAAAAATTGAACCAAAATTGAACCCAATTTGATTGAATGTCAGAAAGTAGCTACATTTAAACCCAGTCAAATATTCAGGAGTGAAAAACAGAACTGAGCACAGGTCTATTTACCTGAATGATAGGTAGCTACTGTAGATATACTTACATCCCAGCAGGAACTTTGGTTTTAAAAAGTTAATGACATTGGAGCAATGTTGGTATTCAGTTATTTTATTTCAGTAATTTAAGTTAGAATTACTTTAGTGAAATGACTACATGATGAAGGGATAATGTTAAATAAATGCCTCTATCACAATGTTGCAAAAACGACATCAAAAACAAGTTAATACCAAATCCACAGTTTGAGCAGAATTCAAACTGTTTCAGTGGGAGCACTGCATGTTCACCTCTAGACCACAAGGGAGCAAGTTATTGAAGCTTCTAAATGTGCATACATAACAACGAGTGCCTCAATCACCATATAAACTCCAGCTATCATCCACCTCATAGAAATAGTTCTAAAAGAAAAAGAATCAGAAAGATAAAAGTAAAACACTAAGAAATGTGTGATGTGAGATACCTTGATTGTGTGTGGGAAGCTGTTGTATCTGTTCCAATCACCAACTCTGTAGAAACGTAAGGGACAAAATGGATGTGCTTGAATGTGGTGCCAATGGATGTTACTCGGCATAAATGCTCCAAATAAAAGTTGTTGTCTTGTGCTGGTATTTGCAACATTGTGTTTTGGTCATTCATTCAACATCATCTCAATGTCATTTTATCAAAGTCATTCTAATAAAAAATAAAATAAAATAAAATAAAATAAAATAAAATAAAATAAAATAAAATAAAATAAAATAAAATAAAATAAAATTAATTTAATTTAATTTAATTTAATTTAATTTAATTTAATTTAATTTAATTTAATTTAATTTAAACATTTTCCCAAACTTTTGTTAAAACATCAAATAGCATTACACAACTAAATTACAATAGTCATCCAATATTAGGGTTCTTGCTGGAATAGTTATAGTACCTAATTAACAAGCTAATTCACAAACTATACCTTTGTTAGATAACTAACCAACTACTGAAATAAAAAGCTAACCTTACTACTGTATTTAATAAAGTAAACTGCAAAACTTATTTATTTATATTTAAGATTAAACTAGACTAGACTAGTCTAGACAAGATTAGATTTTGATCAGTTGAGGCACCTCATACTTTATGAATTGGTAACTCCATCCAGAACTTCCTGATTGAAGAATAATAATAGGGGTGGACCCAATTATATATATAATAAGCCTGTCCGGGATAAATCCAACCATTAATATAACTGTAAGATAAAGGTCTACATGACATCAATGTATCTAGACTGGAATGTGCATGTGTGTATTGTGTGGCCATTGTGGCCATCCCATTTAAAATGCCCAAGTGAATAGAGCAACGAATCTGCATCAAATATTGCATTAACTTTGACTATTTCTTTGCGGAAAGGCTTTCAGAGATTTTGAAATAATAGTGTGGTGCGAATTCTGCAAAGATGGTGGAGAATCTGGTGAAAGTGATCCCCATTTTGGATCAACGTTCTGGAAGGCCAGCACCAAGCAGAGCACCTGGGAATCTTGAAGCTGTTCGGGCTCCAATCGTCAAAGATCGGTGACTGACAGTGAGAGAACAAGAAGCTTAATTAGAAGTTTATTACAGTTATTTCTGTTACTGTAAGCAAATATGACATTTGGCATACTATCCACATTTATTACAAAATCCATTAGATTTAATAAAAATAAATTAATACATTTTAAAAATGTTATAGTGAAGATTTCTGTGAAGGGATTTATTGAGAAGTTTCCAGGACCTGCCAGATGTAAAAGCTTTTTTTTTTTCCTTCCAGCTTGTTGTCACGGTCATTTGATAGCTCATCGAGATATGTTTTATTTCTTAAAACAGAAAGAGAGAGAGAGAGAGAGAGAGAGAGAGAGAGAGAAATGTGCGACACTTGAAGGAAAGACAAAAAAAAAAAACTTACTAATGACTTGTTCTGTTTTATTCTTCATGTAGGCCTGGACCTGCTGTATCCAATTAGTTTGTGAGAAACAATAAAAGCAATAGCATTCTACATAAAAAATCCACAGTTGCACAGTGTTCTTTCTTTTTTCCTTGCTTCCATTATTTATTTTTTATTTTTTGGTCATCACCATAGTTCTAAACACTCCAGCGACTCCATGTTTTTTTTTCCTCCTAATACGTCTTCTGTGAAGCCTGGTGCCTTTTGAACTGCTGTGACATTGCACAACCTTGCTGTTTGCCTGAGTTCTGATACATATTAAAAATCCCCTCAATCTCAGATCCGCACATTGCTGAGCGACTCGATAAGACCTTGAGTCTAAAAGTACAGTCAGCAGTTCGACAGACCTCCGAGAAACAAAACTGACTTTCCGTGACTTACGTGTTTAGGTGGTGAGCACACCAGACTCTCAGCCTCAGACTCCCAGAGGTTAAATATCACTCAGACAGCGAGCAGCAACGTTCTCGACTTAACTTAATGCGATTCCAAAATCGCAAAGGCGTGCCGACGGCTTCTTCCTTTTGAAAGATGATTCTGACTTCCTCCCTATTGCATTTACTACCCCTGTTCTAGGTGCACTCCTAATCTAATGCGCGCGAGAGATCATGTGTTAAAATACACACAGGAAATAGCAAAACCATTGGGGTAGAGACTATAAAGGCTGGAAATACTGTAAGGGCAGGGATTCATATAGTAGGTGTAAACAGCCTAGGGTTAAAGCAGAACTTTCTGTGCTGCACGTTAAATCCAAAGAACAAGAAAAATGCACAAAAAAAAAGCAAAAACTTAAACCAAAAAAAAAAAAAAAACATACCTTTGGAGAGATGAATGTAAACATTGTGTAATATTAAGCATTTGTGTAATATGATAAATAAATAGAAATACAATGAAATGGCATGAGGCAGCAGAGGGCCACATGGAAGGAGACGCAATCTCTGAGCAATTCTGGAAATCAGGAAACAAGAGGCGAACGCTAAATCTGTTTGGCTGAGTGCATTAAAACTAATGTGAGCCGTTTTGTTGTGTGTGGCCAGTTTCCATTTCCCTTCTTCGGCTTAGAAATCAATATAATTTGCCACAGGGGTCAAGCTTATTAGATTCTGGCGCCATTGATTAGGACTCCTTTATCAGTTTATTATCCTGGAGCTCGGTTTCTGTTTCGAGCTCGAAAAAAAAAAAAAGGTATCCTGTGATCTTGGTGGAAACCGGTGAGAAAGTTCCCCTAAAGCGGTATTCTGCATACGGCAGCCATGGTAATAAAGTATACCAGGGGCAGAAGTGGATCTATTCTTGTACACACATAGATGTGAGTCAATATTCTTGGGCAAAGGCATGGCCATTATTGATTTCTCTCATATGGAGGGAAATCACATAACTCACATATATTTATATTTAAGGGTGATATTTCATCCTAAGCTTTCTTTGCCTTCTTATAGTGCTGAATTGATATAAAAAGAAAAAGAGCAAAGGTGGTGCCAAGAACTTTCACTCAAGTGTTATACTACAGTATACAGTATGTATGAGGTAAAATAAGGTGGCATGATATAGTACACTAGACTAGTGTATCTTAACTTTATGACAGTAGAAAAAAACCCCAGCAAATTCACATTTCTTCCTGCAGACTTGATAGATTCCTCCCCGTCGTCATCCAATCCATTTCCTCATAATAAGAACCCGATACCGCATTGCATTAGATGCCCATTATCATTATGCATATTGGCAATGCTGCTAATGTGCTCATCAATTGTGCACACGGCAGCCAACTGTTGTGATAAATCCAGTTAGGCATTGCTTAAAATGCATGTTGGGTGCGCGGTACATAGGCAAGAGTAATAGCAAACTTCAATCCTTAAAAGTTTTTAAATGCTTTCTATTCTCATTGTTTTGCTCTCAGGAAACTAAAAGCTGTTCAGGTTTAGTGATTTTGACTTGATCTGACTTGCACTGTAAACAAAGATGGTAAAAAGATATGCAATCGAACAGCATAAAAATGGATGAATTTGTTAATCCCGTGGCAAAATATGAATAAGCCATAAATTCTAGCTTGTCCGATAGGTTTCGTTTCTGCTTCACAGCATTAGGGTTACAGATTTGATCCTAAGCTCAGGTTACTGTCTGTGTGGAGTTGCATGTTCTTCGCAGGTCTATGCATGTTAATTTGGGGCTCTCTGTACCTTAAAGATGGACTCATGACTCTAAATTGACCCACAGTGACCCCCACTTACTCACTCATCCTCTATACTGGTTATCCTGTACTGGGTCGCAGGAGGCCTGGCGCCTATCTCAGATGATTCAGGGCAAAAGTCAGGGTACACCCTGGATGGAGTGCCAATTTATTGCATGGCACAAGCACCACAGTGACCTTGACCAGGATCTAGGATGTATTTGCTGATGATACTGTAAATGACAGCGTAAATATCAACAGTTAACTGGTTTAAAATTACACAGTCAGAGAATGACCAAACATTTTATAAATATCAATACAGCCATCTGAGCCCCTGAAACTTCACCTCAATATTCACCTTAATATTTTACATTTACAAATTTGACAGGCACCCTTATCCAGAGAGACTTACATTTTATCTCATTTTTACATCTGAGCAATTGAAGGTTAAGGACCTTGCTCAAGGGCCCAACAGTGGTGGCCCAACTTGGCGGTGCTGGAGTTTGAACCTAGGACCATCTGATCAGTAGGCCAGTGCCTTAACCACTTAACCACATTTTATGTAAAGAGTATACATTTTTAATAAACATGTGACTGTTATAAATTGGATTTAATTTTAGATCATTGTATTGATTGATTGATTGATTGATTGATTGATTGACCTGTCCAGGGTGTACCCCTCCACCTGTTTACGAGATAAAGTGATATAGTTGATTAAGTGAGTAAGTGAGTGAGTGGGAGTTGTTGATTAATTGATTTAAAGAATATTAATTAATTGCATGTTTTTTAAATTTGTCAATAATCAAATTTTATTGATCTTTTATACCGCTTATTCTGTACAAGCTCGCAGGTGCCAGGAGCCTATCCCAGGAGGCTGGGTACACACACACACACACACACACACACACACACACAGAGCGAGCAATTTGGGAACGCTGATTAGCCTAATCTGCATGTTTTTGGACTGTTGAAGGAAACCCAGAGAAAAATCAGCCCTTGACCCTGGAGGCGCGAGCCCACAGTACTAACCACTACACCACTGTGCTGCCTATTTATTCAGTTATTCATTTAGAACGTTCAGGTAGGATGTATGAAATTTTTTACTTTCAATTCATCATAGTTCAAATATTTTGTGAATCTGTAGACTGGTGTGTACAATCACCTTTGCTCCTGGAACTTCATAGAAACACAGAGCTCAAATTCCTGATTTGATGTGATTCCTTATAATGCAATGCGGCATAGCCTTACTTTACTAGGCTTGTTTTTTCCTCTTCTCTCTCTGTTACTTCAAAGAAGTGCAATTTATAGAAGATGCTTCCTCTCCTGTCTGACAGGTTCAGTCAGGCTGTTCACGTATCGTTCTCCTTCACTGGACCCTGTGTGTTTCTGGACAGCCTTGTTTGCCTCAGCTATTCGAAACGGAGCCGTGGAGCATTTGAAACAGTGTGAAGCAGATGTCTTCAGGTAGGCTAGCAGCCTCTGAGCTGAACCCCTTAAACCGAGCCAACATCCCGGGTCCGCAAGACAGACACAGTGGCGCTAATGGGTCTGCATGCAGTTGTAGGAAGAGCTAATGTTGACTTGTTGATGAGTTTCCTCAGGAGTAATATAGAATTTTATGGAGCGACATTACTTAGCCACAGCTGCTCCGTTTCATGATAATGGGATAAGGTGCGCCTGTCCTCTGCTGCCTCTTTAAAGCCAGGGATTTATTGTGTACTTTTCTTGCTTAACGGATTTACACCATCTATGTATAGATTGTGATTAAATGCTGATATGTACGTGACCACTGAACCATCCTCAGCAATGTACTGTACATAGTTGACGGTGCATTGTAAACATATTTTTTCCCCCCGCTCTCTCTCTCTGTCTCTCTCTCTTTAGTTAACTCGGCTCTTCCAGTAAATTTATCTACATTGGCCTTGATTAAAATATCTTAAAACGTGTCATTATCAGTGCTCCAATATATTAGGTTCACATGCAACTGAGTTTGTCTTATCAACAGTTACAGGTAATTATATATTACCTAAAAATAGGAAATTAGCAAGTCACTCCCGACTTGGTATTTCTTATTAGAAGAAAAGCTCTCATTCGTTACCATAAAGTGTTTATATACTAAAAATCATAAAAGTATGAAAAATACTTTATAGACAATATATAATGCAAGAGCTGTCATGCAAAGTAGATTGAAATCCATGCATTTGAGTGAAGCATAACGGTCGAAAGGGGAAAAAATCGGAAACTAAAGTATACGCTGGACCCACAAGCCATTGCTATGTCATGCTTAAAAAAATTGAGCCTGCTATGAATCATTCTGACGTAAGCCTGGAAAGCCACGATCTGAAGCTTAACCACCCCTGGCTCATCATGATTTGTGGATTCATAGCAATCTATAGCAAACACAGTAAAATGAACTTCCTGTCTGCATTCTATATCCTTTGGCAGTAAAATCAAGTCTCAATGTCTTATCCACTCATTTCAGCTCAGCTGCCATCCCTTTCTCACCTGCATATCCCAGTTTCCTAGAAGCAGTATGTGCTTAGTGACCCCTGTGTGAAGTCAGTAATGTCTGAAGACTCCCAGAGGACTGAAACCTCATGGCTGTATAATTAACCTGCTCTATTGGAGCACTGCGGCTCATTAGCACAGGGCCATATCTCCAAGGGAATTTAATCAAGTCACTCATCAGCACACATCTTTAAGGGACACGCTGAATTCAGATAAGAGAGAGACCACACTTCAGCCTAATGACGTGTCAATTCAAATATCGATCACACTGTCCTTGAGCCGGAGGAATGTGAGGAATAGTGAATTCTAAGCTGCATAATGCTACAGTAATGCTACAAAAAAAAAAATGGAGGTTTTTATCAGGACCATGATAATTATAATTCATGTTCTTAGTAATGATGTACTATATTTGCAGCTTTTCCTTTTTTTTATTTAATGAAAACAAATCATCCATCTAACTCAAATTATGCACTCTAGACAACACAGTTGGACACAGACAGAACATACTGTATAAAGTATAATATAGACGGTCTGTATAGCATATGGATGTAAGAAGTAAAACATAATAGAGCATGCTGTTGCAAATAAAATAATTAATAACATCATAATTTGTTGCAGCTTCACAGGAAGTAAAATTACTCTTAGCTACTGCTTTCACCTTAAGGTTATGGTTACTTAAGGTTTTGCATTGAAGCATACCACAAAGTGTTCAATTGCTTTTATACCACAGGAAGTATTCAGAAAATACAATAAATAAATAAATAAATAAATACAGTAAATACAATTCTAATTGGGTTAGAAAACATACCTTTAACATGGACACGATGATTTTGACACTGGACACTCCTTCCCTACAGAAGATTTCGCCAATGGTTCTACTTTTTGTTTGTCTTGAATAGTTATTTATTTATTATTTTTAAATCTGTTTACTTTTAAACAGGCCATGAGGTACCCCTGTTAATGAACTCATACTAAGGAACTACAGTATATCATATTAGAAGAACAGGTAATATAACAGTAATATTAATGATTGTTGAAGCTGATGTTATAGAAAGCTAGCGTAAGTACCTGTTGTTGATGGGTAAAGAGTTTTTAAAAACAGTTAAAAGTTTAAAGCTAAAATCATGAGTTGATCATCTTTGATGTAATCAGTGATTCTATTATTTAAGGTTGAAGCCCACGTACATGTCTTTCTGTCTCTCTGTACGGCAGAACTCTCTGTCTAACCTATGAATACAAAGAAATTAAAGTTTATAAGATTTAGTATCTTACACCTTGTTTATGCTAAATTGTACTGTACTTCTTACTGCGTCAGCCAAATACACTCCCTGTTCGGTAATCAGAGAGTTAATCACAGCTGAGAAATCTAAAAAGTATATTGGATAAAGATAAAGCATGTTAGAATTCACTTACAGTATACTGATTCAGCGCTGTTATTTCAGTGGTGATAATATGACCTAATCCCAGTAAAAATATTCAGTTTAGGATATCTAATTAATATCTATTGGTGCAGGTGTTTGTTTCCATAGAGCAAGTTCTGTAGTTTATTAGTATCTTATTTTAAAGTAGATTATTAAATCCAGCACATAACTGTTCATAACATTGCTTTTACTGAACATTTGGATTTTACTCATGGTGCAGGTTAAACTTCAGGCAGATATCGAAGTACTACAAAAATTCTCTTTCAAATTCTGTCCAGTAATTGATTTAAAATGCACCCAAAACATGCGCAGTACAGTGTCAAAACCTGTTAAATACGGCCAAAGTTTCATAAAATTCTGTCCAGCCAGTTTTGTGTGATACTGTGACAAAATCTGACTAGACAGACAGACAGACAGATAGACAGATAGACAGAAATTTTTCTGAGACTGGTTTCGGGTAAATCAGATCATAATAAAAACAATGGAACTAAAACTATTACATTAACAATAAAAACAGACATTAATTTGATTCTGTTGCTTTAACCAGAAGAGTTTCTAACTATAAAATATGTGAGGGGCATTCAAGTCAATCTGGGACTTTTGATAATGCACAGTTCTGAGGAAAAAGATAAAATAAAATCATCTTATTTCTCTATATAATGTCCTGCTACACTAATGCACATATGCACAGACTGCTAGCTTCATGTCTTAAACTCTGGTCTATCAGAAACTCCTTTAATGGCCCTAATGTAGAAATGGCTTGGGGTGAGGACAATGTGTCCAGGGAATGTGACAATAACTCCCAGTCGAGTTCCTGTAATGCCAAGTGGTGTAGGAGAATGACTGTGTTATCCACCAATTTTCAACGATCAAGAATTCAACTCGCTGAATGTTAATGGCAACGACTGCAGTGGGCTCCGAGCCACTTTGGCTGGGATCGCCATTCACAGACATACAGCCTTCTTTAAAACATTTGTGCCATTCAAATGTGTTACTGAGACTAAGAGTTTTATCATTGTACTGTGTTTGTCACTGAAATTCTTCTGTAAATGTCAATGGTTTTATGCCTTCATTCATGAGAAAGTCCCACTTTGACTTGAACAGCCTACATCGTCATGAATTACATCATCATAAAAAAAATTGAAAAATAAAAAGAAAGTGAAAATAATCAAAATATCAATATCAAACACTTTGTAAAAGTTGTGATTGAATAAATAGTCACCTCCTGTTGTTAACAAATTACTTAATTAGATCAGGTGCAAACAGCTGCCATCAGAAGTCACATAATACAGTGACTTGAGTGGAGTTGACTTGAGCACAAATTAATGTGTCATGCGATTGTAAAATTAATAAGTCTGTTTGAAGACCACATCATGAAAACCAATGAGCTAGAGAACAAATTAATTATTCTGTGTAAAAAAAAAAGAATATATATATATATATATATATATATATATATATATATAGCAAGAGGAGACTTACAAAGAGTAAGTGATTGAGTAAAGAAGACATTAGTCAGAAATGTACCCATTGGTCCAAGAGGGTTGAAACTTATTGCCAGGGACTGTACTGTATGCTAACTAGGACAAAATTAACGGACGAAAGAGAACGGTTGGCACGTTATATATAACAACAGATGGGCTACACTTGCTCATTCATCACTTACTCACTCAAGTCACTTTCAGTAACTAGCTTATCCAGGTCAGGGATGAGGAGGGACTGAAGATGACCTTGAATGGGATGACTGTCCCTCACAAGTCATCAAACAGTAGTAAGTGTACCTGACAATGTACAAGGTACTGTAGGCATATACAATAACATACAGTAAATTTGATCATTGATTAGCCCAGTATAATATGGCAAGCATACTGTAATAACCTGTTAGATGAGATCAGCGCACACAATGGCATGTTGAAATAACGCTCATACTGTAGGTACAGAGACACCGAATGGCTAGGGTAAGCGACTTATTGATTTCAACATGGCTCAGGACTCAATAGAAAGCCATCTATCGTTGTAATGGTGAGAGAAAGAAACAGAGAAAGAGTCCGCCATGTTCAGCAAACTTTTGTCTCTTTAATTTGCATGATTTTTTTCTGTTCAGACGATTTAGCATATTACGGGCCAGCACCTTTTTTATTAGACAGCGCCATCTCATTAGTCCTTTATGTCTGTGTTTTTCAGGAGGCACGGTATCCAAACATGCACAGACTGATCCGCACGAATCCACACAAATGAACCCTGGCATCTATTTATAAAATTGCCCCAGCCGACGCTGCCATGCTGTGCTCTGAGTGGCACCACAAACCAGCATGATCTCTTTCTAGTTGCTTTCAACAGCCAAATGTCTTCTAGTGGCTTAATTAGACCCGAAACCAGTGCATGTGTATTGTTTTTGCACACAATCCCAACGCTCGGTAGCCAGTCTGCAGTGGTTGGGTCACACACTTAGACAATCAGAGTGAGTGAAGAGGCCAAGACGTGGATGGATGAGAATTTTTTACCCCCCACTGTCCCAGACGTGAGAAACACTCACTGCTCCTGAATGACAACAAGCCTGGGGTTTCAGACGGACACAATAGCGGCATTGTGCTATACAAGGCCTCATCCCTGACACTGAGGGAGCTACCAATTAGGTCAACACTGTGAGTGAGCTGCTCCATCACTATTAGGAAGCCAGACTAGCTTCAAGTAGAGGTTTAGAAATTAACACTTTGCATATATTTTATGTGCTTAGCTGTTGGATTTTGGGTATTTAGATATTTTAACACTTTTATTTGTAAAAATGTGATTGACAGACATTGCTGTAATGTTTAACAAATTCAGTAATTTTTTTTTCACTTTTTAGAAGTATTGGTTTAAATGTAAAACAAAAAAATATTTATTTGAAAAATTGTCTCAATGAAACGATTGAACATACTATTTCACATACTATTACTACTACTACTACTACCAATAATAATAATGATAATAATAAAATAAAATAATAATAAAAAATACATACATAAATAAATAAATAAATAAATAATAATAATAATAATAATAATAATAATAATAATAAAAATAAATTAAACCAAATGAGTATATTATTATAATGGAATATGCAATCAGACAGTTCACATAACACAATGATTCACTTTTTTTCAGAGCTCAGAAGTAAAGTGATAATGTCTTTAAAATTTAGACAAAAATGCCTTGAGAGTGATAATACGTTATGTGCTATAGCACATCATTCATATCCAAAGGCTGTTGTGAACATGTTTGTAATTTGCGATTAATTTTTCTTATGCAAGTATTTTGCTCTGCCAGCAAATATCTATCATGGGAATATCAAAATCAATATCTGGTCATGGGCAAAGGTCAAAGGTTAAGCAAAAAAAATAAAAATCAAAGGCAAGGTTTGCACACAAAAACATGACAGCAATCATGGCTAGGTATACTTCAGAGTAACTCACAAGAGTGTATACTTCCCAGAGATCCGCAGTTACTGAGATTCTCTTATACTCCCATGGAGATTGGGAGACTGGGGTGAAAGTAGGTTTAAATTCTTACTGGTACTATGTAGCCAAAAGATGAGGAGAATAAACCATAGAGGTGATATACAGTACAATCCTGAGAAACTTACGATATTTATCTTATATTTCTACTACATAATTTTGCTTTAAAATATCAGAAAACTTTCATGTCCTGAGATTAAATCCCAAATAGCCTTGACTGGAGAACTAGTGCGCTATGTACAGTCTCTTTTATAAAATCTCTTTTTCAGGACAACTGAGAAGCAATTACTAAAGAGACAAAGTGTTGTTTAAGACGACAAAACATTATCAGATGTGATTTCTTGCTGAAAGTGCTTCCGTGACTGGTTTTGAATGTGGGTTTTGGCAGGTAGCTGCTCTTCCATTTTTCCAGTACTGAGGACAATAATGACCTAATTTCATGCATGCTGTGATTGACAGTTAGTGTAATTAATGATTTTTAGAACACCTGTGACATGGTGTGATGCATATAGTTAAATGTTTCAGTGCTGTTGCGCTTTATTTTAGAACTTATGGAATGCTCTAATCACATTATTTGGTCAGACCTAGATGTTCTATAATTCTTCTACATCATGAAATGTTTATCCCTTACACATATTCATCATTGATGTTTTTATGAAAGGTTTAATAATTATGGACTGTAAAAGTAAATTTAAAAAAAAGTCTTGTAATGTAATTTTCTTTATCTGAGTATATAAATATATATTAACTTGAGTTTATAGAAATATAGTAACAGAATTTTATGATTTATAAATACAGTATGTATGTGCTGAAACACTGCCATGCCTTTGTGTTTTTTTTTTTTTTTTTTCCCAAGCGAAAGTGTTGTTGAGCTGCACCTTTATTTCAGACTCACTCCTTGTTGGTATGGTTGCTTCTCTTGGTATAAATCAGCGCAATCAGACCCAAAATGACTAATGCACCTAAATGAATAAAAAATCAAAGCCATGCGAAGCGCAAATAAAGCTATAATGAGTTGACCTGGATTATTGACTGCAAATCTTTAAATACCCCCTTTTTTTTGTCTCCATCACCCATTTTAATTAATCACAGTTCAGAGAAGAGACAGAAATCAGTGCTTAAATAACCAGCAGCTGCTTCGCAAAGAACATTAGATTAATTTTCTGCTGAGAGCAATCAGGGTGATTAGAACTGATTACTTCCTGGGAATGCTTTTGAAGAAGCGATGCTCCTTGTGGGTTTTAATTTGTAAAATATACCGTGCTGTGCCACGTTTACATCCGTAAGTCAACATTGTTTCAGTGATTTATTTTCATTTTCTGATACTGTACATCAACTCTGATTATGATCACTTATAAGCTGTTGTTCGATTTTCTAGATGTAATTGAATAACTTATTAGTGCCTAATTTTCATAGGATTTAAAGTGAGTGCATGTAAGTGAGAAAACAGTGAAAGTAGAATGGATCAACTGTGAAGCTATAGGGTATCCTGTATAGTGTAAAGATTTAGAAAATAACCATGTATGTAAAAAAAATAAATAAATCAGAACTTACTGTACACCCTGCATACCATGCTCATGTGGTTCTCTAATCATGTGACAAATGAACTAACACTGGACATTTTTGCCAATTATTTAATATTATTAAACCATTTTAATTAAGTTATTTAAAACAATTTTTAACTGCCCAGATTTGGTAAACCTTAATTTTTTTTATTTTTTTATTTTTACCCAGCAGTAGTAGATCCCATGCTGTTTGACATTTGACATGTTGTGCTTTCTGAACTGCTTTTCTGCTTGGCATGATTGTAATGAATGGTTATTATACAAAATAGTAGTTACTGGTCTTTGTCAGCTCAAACTAGATCTGGCATTCTTCTCTGACCACTCTCATTAACATCACCAAAACTTTCACTCACAGGATGTTTTTAGATTTTGCCACCATGCTGTGTAATTACCAGAGTGTGAGTGTGTGAAAATCCCAGGACATCAGCAAAAAAACAAAAAAAAAAAAAAAAATCTGGCGCCAACAACCATCACATGGCAAGAAAATCACTACAAAAAAAATAAATAAATAAATAAATGAACTAAATTT
>JAQMYL010000037.1:7050869-7066521 GCA_030014365.1 Clarias pachynema
ATAATAATAATAATAATAATAATAATAATTATTATTATTATTATTATTATTATTATTATTATTATTATTATTATTTATTCAATTTGATTGAGAAACACACCATCAATAATAATAATAATAATAATAATAATAATAATAATAATAATAATATAAAAATATATATCAATTATATTATTTTTATTATTATTAGTATTACCCCCCCCCCCTCCAAAAAATAAATTACTTAATTAATAATAAAAAAAACTAAACAAAAAAAAAAGACTCATGGTGCAAGACAGGATGAAATATGAAATAAAGTGCAAACACATGGATGAAACATGGATGTACAAATCCATGTACAATAAAAACTCAAGTGTCTGTGTTAACTAGACAGGAGAATACAGGATGGAAGACTCCAGCACAAACAGTCATCTGTACACTGTTTGTGCTGTGACTATGAACAAAAGTACCATCAGGTTAAAATATTAATAAAATATATTAATATTAATTTAAATATAATTAACAAAAAACAAACATTCACCTGAATCAGGTACAGGGACTAGACTGATGTAGTCGTTAAGACTACATAAAAAAAATACAAGAAAATTTGGCTCTTGAAACAGAATATGAAGAAATTAGGGGTGACCCTAGACCTATGCATAGTACTGTACACACGCACACACATACACACACACACACAAAATAAAAAAATCTATAAAAGTCTATTATGAAATGCCAGTCAGCCTACAGTGCATGTTTTTGGATTGGGAAGAAATTGGACTATGTGGAGGAAAACAACTGAACACAAGCTGAACACAAGAACTCCATGCACACAGACTGGAGGTTACAATCGAACCCTCAACCCTGAAGGTGTGAGGCCACCATTTCACAATCACGCTTTTATAATCACCTGAAAATTTGAAACTACTCTATATGTGAAATGTAAGGGCATAGGATTAAATTCACAATGTACTGTATAAAAGTCTTAGGTGAACTCGGGTTGCTTTCACATATGCAGGATTTAGTTGGAATCAAACCCTGGTTTTCCTCTTGGAGGTGGTATTTTAGGCAGGTAAAAAAATAAAAAATACAGTAGCAATCACACTTGGGCAAGAACCAAAAACAAGTACTGTAGTTCGAGAGCATATCAATGAGGTGATCTCGGTCTGGTTCCAAGTGAACCTTACAGAAATCCGATTACAATGAGGAAAACGGTTCGACTCTGAATCGATTTCCTGAACCTTCAGGGAACGAATCAAACATGCTGTGTATTTCTGGGTGCCACATATTATTTTTGTACATGCGAACTGTTAAACTGAGCCAAGAGGTGCTAACTGAGCTGTAAAGAGCTGTGCAGAGTGTGTTTTGGGTGTTTGGCTCGACCAATAAATGGGAAAATAAACACTAGATGTGTTATACAAAATATCTAGCTTTTTATATAATTATCTAATTAGCACCAGCTTAGTGCTCTACATGGTCAGGTGTTGTTTTCTTTTTTTTTTCTCTCTCTCTCTTTATCATTTCCTCATACAAATTAAATTTGAGTCACAAATAGCTGAATAACTTATTTTAGCTTAATGAATGAAACGCCGCTTTAAAAAGATCATGGTTATGTGTTCACGTACTCAGTTTAACACACACACATTTTGGTTCCCTTAATTCTGAGGAAAAATGTTTTAAAAAGCTCTAATTCTGCTCTAATTTGGACTCATGGGTGTAAAACAGACACATACTGTAGGTGTGAAAACACTGTTAGTATCAGGATTTTACCAAAGGACCTGCCATAATTATTCTATTAAGGTTTCAACACTTCAGCATCTCATGCACATCGAAACAATTGAAAAATGTGCAAATTGCAGGCTAGAGTGCCGAACCCAGAAATGTAGGTCGTAAAAATGGCTCGTTTGAACTGCATGACAGGTGAGCGAGACGGCGAATTTTCCAGTCCAGGTCAGACATGCGACTTCAATCTCGAATCTTAATATTCCACACAAGGTGTCCCATGTGCTGCATGATTTTTTTAAAATATGAATTAATAGAGAATGCATGCAGAGTGCTGCAAACTTTGTAGAAAGGATAAAGTCTAGTTGGAAATTGCCCACCTATCAGTGGGGGAAAATAAAAAAAGAGTGTCTGATCATGAGACTTCTATCATGAGATGTTCATTTGATGATGCCTCACCTGCTGGGGATGGAAGTTAAAGCTACATACACAGATGAAACAGATGCATCCCGGCTTTCAACTACTCAGTAATTAGCTGAGGGATGTATTTCTATTGCATGTCGAGATTGCTCTGATCCTCTGTGTATCTCACAATTCATCTCAGTATGAAACTTACAGGCCGAGGGAAATACAGCAAAGAGAACGAAGCATAATGATGATGCTGGTGTAGTCACAGCTGTGTGTTTAATTACATAAGTGCAATTAAGACATATAATGAATTTGTACTAAATTGCTTATTTAATACGCGCACACATAAGCGCTTGTGTTGAAGGGAGCAAGGAAACAGTTTAATATGTACACATGCGGAGGGATCAAGGCACACTCCATTCCCAGTCAGCGGGTGGTCTGATTTCATTTAAAACTGGAGACAAGGAGTTTAAGGATCCGATGTTTTCTCAAGCTCTTCAGGTTGCCATGGGCATAATGGCTTTTCTCAGAGCGGACGAGAGAGACGATTATCATCCACAGACGAATAGCTGCCATTAGTTAATTCTAATTATTAATGTTTGATTTAATAAGGGAATAAAGTCCTTGACACATTTAATAATAATAAAAAAAACTAACTCGATTAGGTATTTCAGCTTTAATAAGGTTGATCTTACTTTAATGAGTAGAATTAGTAATTATTTCTCCTTTATTTCATTATCATTTAATCTAAAAGGCAAATAAGTTCCAACGAAGCATGTAACGGTACACAATAGTCAAGGTTCTTTGGTTTTGAAGTCATTCAAAGTTGAAGTCATGGTTCAGTACACTTTTTTTAAACAATTGTGGTAACATAAAACTGGCCATAATTTCTTTAAGACAAAATGGAAGCTTATAACAGAACACGCCTTATTTCTTGTGAAAAAAACAAACAAACAAGGCATCCAAAATATGCAATAATTTCCTTTGAACAGATGATATTGAGATGTATCTGCTACTTATGCTTTACAACATCTTTATATTGCCTCTAATCTGAGGTGCTGTTTGTTAATTGGTGATTTCTGAGGCTGGTGAACTTCTCGCATGCTCTCCTTCTCGGTCTTGCTTTCCTGGGATGGTCTTCATAAGAGACAGTTTCATTATGGTGCTTGATGGGTTTTGAAAATGCACTCGACAATACTGTTCTTGCAAGAACTATTCCAGAACAGCTGACCTTTGTGTGGTAAAATGAAAAAAAAAAAAAAAAAAACTGTTTTGAAATATCCAGTACTGTCATTTTATGTACAATATGGTTAAAGTGTAATATTATGTTAATGTACATTATAATATACGTAAATTTAAACTTCCTGTGCAACTTTCTGTGCAACTATGCAACTTTTTTGTGCAAGATACATTTTAATATATGTAAATTGAAAATTTCCTGTGCAATATACAGTACAACATGTATTTTGTTGCCATATACGTCTAATTGTTTCTAGTGTAATTTATGTTGTGTATAAAGTGTGTAAAGTGTAATTTGTGTATCTTGTGTAATACAGTATGTGTAAAGCACCTAATTTCGTTGGACTTCCCACAACTTCCAAATGACAATAAAATCTTTTTCTATTCTATTCTATTCTATTCTATTCTGATCTATTGTTCTAGGAAATGAATCACAAAACAAAAGAAGGTGCGTCCAAAACTTATGTATCTTTAGTCATCCTGTTTGTCTTAAATTAAATTAAATTAAATTAAATTAAATTAAATTAAATTAAATTAAATTAAATTAAATTTAATTAAAATAAATATGAACAATTGTTTTAATATGACAGGCTGCAAAGTGGTTAAATATAAACAACCTAAAAAGAAATTAATAATAATAATTAATTAATAATATTAATAATAATAACAACAACATTTTTTTTCTAGATGTCTCTCCAGCACCTAACACAAACATGTATGCTTTAAAAATAATCTATAGGAACACTGAATCCTCATGAGTTATTTTGGTTGCAAGCTTTACTACCCATGAAACATTGCATGTCGATAGCAAAGCCACAACCGCTTGTGTGCAGCTCTAAATCAAAGAGCTCAAATGGCCATGGAATGGAGATTTGTGCTCATGTATTTGGCGGCATTGATTTTGCTAATACTATAGCTGGATATTGATATCCCTGAGGAGAGGCCGATAGGACACCCTGCACGGGGGAAAATTAAAGCAGCATTGTCTGAGCAGAAATGCTAAGCCGCCTGATATTGAGCTCGGCTCCCTGCAGAATATCAAAGAATGGGCTCCTGTGTGTGTGTGTGCGTGTGTGCGTGTGTGTGTGTGTGTGTGTGTGTGTGTACACATACATGTGCAGATTTGTTGCTGTCCTTGAGGCAAGTCAAGGTCAGTGTTAACTGTGGTCAGGCATGACGGAGTTAGGTTTATCTCTTCAGCAGCATGACTATGAAACTTTTAGTCACTGAGGTCATTTGAAACCTCAGTGTAGCTGAGTAAATCATGTCCACTGGGCTTGTTTTATAGTCCTGAAGATGTTTCACCTCTCATTCAAAGTGTCGAAAATGTTTTAAGGTTATACTGAAAGTCCAGCAGTTTTGATTTACACTGACGCGGCCTAACTGAACGACTAGCAGAATAGTATAAGCGAACAGAGGGCTAGTTGCATTCATACATTCGTGTAGAGTAAAGTTTATTCTCAGGTCTGAACTGTTTTGTGGATTTATTGCTTTCTGATCAAATAAAGTCTCAGCTTTCATACTATGCCAACATTATTGTGCAATTCAAACAAATATGGATTGAAAGCATTCAAATATATGATGATGGGTTTGCTAGTTTAAAGAGAAACTCTCTCTCTCTCTCTCTCTCCTCCTCCTCCTCCTTACCTCTCTCCCTCCACTCTTAGTACAACAAAAAGAGGCAAAAAAAACAAACACTGAATAACAATTGGAGCCCATGTGCAAAAATATATATTACAACTGATTTAAACTTATAATCTCCCTTTACAATGACCCAGGATGAAGATGTCACTTGCACAAGATGGCTATATACCTAAACATATATTCTACTTTATTTAGTTTTGAAAACAAAGGCTACACTATAGTATAGTATAGTATAGTATAGCATAGTATAGTATAGTATAGTATAGGATAGGATAGGATAGGATAGCGAAGTATAGTATAGTATAGTATAGTATAGTATAGTATAGTATAGTATAGTATAGTATAGTGAAGTATAGCATAGTATAGTATAGTGAAGTATAGTATATTATAGTATAGTATAGTGAAGTATAGCATAGTATAGTATAGCATAGTATAGTATAGGATAGGATAGGATAGGATAGCGAAGTATAGTATAGTATAGTATAGTGAAGTATAGTATAGTGAAGTATAGTATAGTATAGTGAAGTATAGTATAGTATAGTATAGTATAGTATAGTATAGTATAGTATAGTATAGCATAGTATAGTATAGGGTAGCGTAGCATAAGAGATAAGATAAACCTTTATTAGTCCCACAAGTGGGACTAATAAAGTCCCACTTTGTTTTGTTTTGCCACGGCAGGAAGTGGACAGTACAAAGTTAAAAATTAAGAAACAACATAAAGTAAAATACTGTAAAATAGAAAAAAATAATAGAATACTAACAGTATAAAATGTACACTATACAATCTGGATATAGAATATGGACATCTGCGTAGTAAAATATTTACATAAATATATTTTTAGACTATAAGTAAGCAAAGTTGACTAAGTGATATGTCTGTACACAATGAGTATATGTATACATACAGATACATAGTGAGTGACAGGCATTTACAATAATGTTTTAAATGTTTTAAATTGCACACTTTGCCCAGTTATGGTGGTTCCCCAAGACAGAAAGGAAATTGCACGTTCCACCATAGTATTGCACATAACTAGAGATATTGCACATAACTAGAAAATTGTACATGTTCCATCATAATATTGCACATAACCACCATGGTGTATTTGATGTGTGTGTTTGTTCATTTGTGCGTGTGTGGTCAGAGTCTAAGTTGTACAGTCTGACAGCGGTTGGCAAGAAAGGCTTACGGAATCTCTCCGTCCCTCATCGTGGGTGCAGCAGCCTGCCACTGAAGGAGCTGCTAGTATAGTAGTGTATACTGTATATAGCATAGCGTAGCGTAGCATAGCATAGCATAGCATAGTATTGTATAGTATAGTATAGTATAGTACAGTACAGTATAGGGTAGTATAGTATAGTATAGTACAGTATAGTACAGTACAGTACAGTATAGGGTAGTATAGTGTATAGTATAGTATAGTGTAGTATGGTGTATTATAGTATAGTATAGCATATTACTGTATTTGTAATATATTATAGTATAGTATTGCAAAGTACAGTGTTTAAAGTGTAAATGTTATGCTATGCTATATTCCAAATATTCCAAACTATTGTATAGTATGGTACTATTACAATAGATTGTATACTGTTGCGTAGTATTGCAAAGTACAGTATTTTGGTATAGAATAGCATAGTACAGTGCAATATAGTATACAATTTTAAAGTACAGTATTTATATAAAAAATTAAAATATAGTACAGTATAGTATTATAACTAAAACAAATCCGTATTTGTTTTTCTTTCTATTTTCTGCTGTCCTCATCACTAATGAATGTTTCGAACATCAGAATCTCTAGTACAGTATAGATTGGTAGAGTGTATTATAGCATACTGTAGCATGTATAACAAGCATAGCATAGTGTATATAGAGTAATGCAATCCAGTATAGTATAGTATAGTATAGCATAGCATAGTATAGTATCGAATACTATAGTATAGTATACAGTACATTTACATTTAGGCATTTGGCAGACGCTCTTATCCAGAGCGACTTACATTTATTTATTTTTTAATTTTTTAAAATCTCATTACACATCTGAGCAGTTGAGGGTTAAGGGCCTTGCTCAAGGGCCCAACAGTGGCAACTTGGTGGTTGTGGGGTTTTGAACCTCGGATCTTCCGAACCGTAGTCCAATGCCTTAACCACTGAGCTACCCCTGGCCCGTATACGTAGGTGTATAGTATGGTATGGTATGGTATAGTATAGTATAGTATAGTATAGTATAGTATAGTATAGTATAGTATAGTATATGGTAGTGTAGTGTAGTGTAGTGTAATATATTATGGTACGGTACACCACAGTATAGCATATTTTTTATGCTTCCCTGATTTGCCCTTAGGTGCATGACTGTTTATTCTGAAAAAACGATAAATGCCTGCAGCAGTCTCTTTTTGCCTCCAATTAGCAGGTCTGGACAGGTTTGACCTGGTCACTGTAAATGTGTCCTATTGGCATGTTGAATGCTGATGCTTAGCTAAAACTAAAACAGTCCTGTGTTAAACTGTAGATCGATGACAAAGGTCATGTGCTTGGCTTGCAGACCTGCTGTGGGAAAAGGCTTGTGGAGCCAGCCAGGAATTATTTTAATCTGTTTTGCTGATGCTGTTAGTATGTCCTGAGTAATAACTTCTAATTTGCTCATTGTTAACAAAGGCAAAATTAATCTGGATATGCTAAATGAGTGCAATATTCATTTAAGAAATTTCAACAGTAGTTATTATCTTGCTTTACTTTGCTGTATTCTATGCTATAGTGAAGTAAATCAAAATGCACCATATTACTGTACATTATAATGTGCTATATTATACCATGCAATATAGTTTTTACAGTATGTTATATTGCTCTGTATTATAAACTCCCATGCACACTATATTAACTATAATTATACAGTATCATAGTGTACTAAAACATACTTCACTACCCTGCCATGCCAAACATGTATAATATATAATATGTCATATTATGCCATGATTTATTTGATGATACATGAAGAGAAACACACTGTAAATCCGAGGACAGTGTCTGCTTGTTTGTTCATTAGAGGTAATCTTTTTTTCAGGTAAGAGCATCACTCATACTGCTATTGCTGTTCTTGAAAGGCAATGATTCAGGCAAAAGCTAAAACATATTTTATCCAACTGACATTCAAGTGTGCGGAGTCATCCTCTCTTTCTACAATGGATCAAAGTGCAGTGATTTCTTTATCTCCAAACTCTGACATGATTACGAATCTGTTTATCTTCTTGAGTGAGATGCAGGTCTGCTCCTGCTTCTGTGTCAGAACCTAGAATGATCCAATCGCTCTGTAACCTCTCTCTTGTTTTACCGTTTATTCTCTGCAAAAAATTTCTTCAACACTTCAACCAGAAACGCACACTGGAAAGCCAGAGGCTGTTTGCACAGGACAGAAGCTAAAGGAGATCACAGGTTCTACTGATTCTGTGTCATGTTCTCTCTCTTTCACTCTGTCTTTGCCTGTATCTCTCTTTATCTTTTTCATTTCTTTTTACAGTAGATGCATTGAACCCCGTATGCAGCATACTGTAAACACCCTGTTTTTCACCTTACTTGAGTGGTTCTTTAGATAGTTCCAGGATCTAAAGACAAAAACTAAAGACATTTACTGCTATATGTTATATATTAATATGATAATATTATGATAATTATAAAATGATAATATTAATAATAAATTAATATACATCATACTATCATACTTTTATGTTAATATACATCATACCATTTCTTTTTTGTCCTGAAGTGTGTGTACATTTTTTGGCTGACTCTATATATTGAAAGGCCTCTGTTATTAGATTTGCATAAAATATTTACAGCTCTGCTAAAATAAAAACTAAATAATAAAATAAAAAAAAAACAGTTTAAAGAACACTGTGTGTTGTGTTGGATTAGACAACATCATTGCAGGGGTTTTCCTCATTATAAAATATTTCTAATCTCTCTCTCTTTCTCTCTAATACACATTATGCACAATCATAGATAAAAAAATACCATCTATTTATTTATTGGTGTATATTAGATCCAGAGCCGATACCAGAAACCCTGGGTGGTAAGTCGGTGTGTACACGGAATGGTCCACCACAGGGCATCATGCACACATACACATATTAAAACAGCAATCCAAATATTTATAGAGGAAGATCTGCCAACTGGCAAGTACACACAGACCGTAACCAACAGTCTGGATCAAAATGGTAAACCTTCAGTTGTGAGATGGCAATGGTACCTGCTGTGCCGCCATGGCCCCAAAACAATTAAAATGTATTGTAGAAAATGTCATGTAGTATAAAAATGGAGTAAGCCTTTAGGGCACAGAATTTTATTATTTTATTTTATTATTTTTTTGTTTTAAAAGCCCCACAATATTTACAATATATCATTTGAAATGGACAGACTGGATGTTTTTGTGTTATTTGCTCCTGCATAATCTGATGGGGTGATGTATTTTCACAACAGTGATGATTTAATGCCTGTGTCAAAGTTGTTATGAATGGTAAATGCGTGCAAACCCACGCACTGATGAGTGTGTGTGTGTGTGTGTGTGTGTGTCCATAATAAAGTATGAAGCCTCTTTATTACCCCATGTCCCACAGTTCCCATGCCATCTGCTAGAGGTTACTGCAGGTACAGTATTGCTTTCCACCATGCTGCAGTAGAAGGGAACGGGAGCTAAAGGACATCACACTAAATGCCCCACAACAGCAGAGCTGTCACATGGTCCAGTCTTCAGAATCAGAGTACGTAGAACAGACAGGTTTTGGTCATGTAGAACATTTTTGTGGTGCTGAAGTCTATTGAGTAGTGGAGGAGAAATGATTCAGTTCAGTTCTGGGTTTATTCATCACATATACATTACTGCAAAGGGAAATTCATTTCTTTGCATATCCCAGCATGTAGGAAGCCTGGGTCATACCATAGGGTCAGTGGCTCTGGGGCAGACAGAGTTGAGGGCCTTACTCAGGAGCACACTGGTGGAGCTGGGGCTTGAACCACCAACCTTCTAATCAGTAACACAGAGTCTTAACTCCATGAGCTACCACTGCACCAAGCTAAAAAACAGCGATGCTAATGATAGTAAAAATTAAATAATAATGCTAAATGATATTTGACCACTTAAACCTTTAACCTATGTAGTCTTCTTATAATATAAAATAGAGTTTAGAAAATCAGTCAATACTCAATAGCATCACATTAAACACAACACATTTTACTTTTTTAAATGTTAATTGGTTTTATAATATAAAAAAGTAGCCAACTTTCCATTTTGTTGAAATGTTAAGGCGAAAAAAAAAAACTAACTAACTACCTAACTAAAACAGTTTTTTTTTTATTCTAATTGCTAATAAATAACAAGAAATGCATTAAGCACATTTAACTATATTAAACAAAACACAAATAAAATATAAAATCTGTGTATCATATTCAACTATTAAAGAATGTAACACTTCTTAAATTGGACAATATGAAAGGTCATCTGAAATATTTGATTCTGAAATTGAGACTGCAACAAAACGTTAATAATGATTAATAATGATGTTATTAATCTGATAAACTTTCCATCTATTTCTTGCAAACCACCAGAATAAATATTGTAGGTAATAAAAAACTACTAATATGCAAACTCTTATGTTTCAGAGTGAAAAAAAGATAAACAAGACATCATATGCATGGCATATCGATTAGCACTCTGGCCTTCTGTCTCCAGGGTTGAGGGTTTACAGTAGGTGTGTGTGCATGAAGCTTTCATGTGCTCCCTGTGCGTGATGGCCTTTCTACGGGTATTCCAGATTCCCCACATTTAAATCTGTCTAAAGACATGCAGGTTAGGCTAACAGGAGCTTAGAAAATTGCCCATAATGTGTGTTTGTGCTTTCATGACCTGCGATGGATTGGCACCCTGACCAGGATGTCCACCACCTGACCTCACATGCTTACATGCTATAAGCGGTGAGTGACTGAGGGGTGAATAATCAGACTGCAAAACGCTTTAGAATTTATTCAGCATCACATGTGGTTCAGTGAAGTTGTCATGAAGCATTAAACCCAGGTTGTAATTAAACATATCATCAGCTCTGTGCTGTGGCCTGGACCTGAAATCCATGATCCTCACCCCTCCTAGTCCTCCCCATGTTCAGTAGGCGGTGACATAGCTGGTAACACTCACTAAAATTCAATTAAGGTAATTGGGCCTTCTCTGTAATACTATAATACTTACAAGTGTATCGGTTTATGCTGAGTACCATTTGGTTCATTAGCCAGAGTTGTTAATCCTTGCTGCACTCCCGTTCTCTCTCGGCAGTCCGCTTAGTTCATTGCTTTACTGCTAAAAGCTTGTTGCTTTTATACCATTTAATCCCCTGTACTCAAGACGGAAAGCAGATGCAGTCTTACCAGTCTACAAGAAGCCACACAAAAGTCTGAGGTCAGATTCCTCATAGATGCCGCTTTTCTAACACACACCTTTCTAAGACTTTCGCTGTCCTAATTGCACTTCCAGTATATTTGCCACTTGTGTTCAAGCTCTCAATGTTTTGCTTCATAGCTTTCTAGCTGTATAATGCTCTCCTGATCCCCAGATCCTAACCCAGAATATAAGGATGAAATATGTACCTTTCATATGTTCCCCGGTCTACCTCTTAGCTTGACAAAGTTTCCCTTAAAGAGGTTGATATTGTGGAAGAAGTGATTGTAAAGGTGATGTGCTGTAGCGAGTCTTGGCTCTGAGCCTGGTGTTGGAAACTCTGTCTTCATAGTGTTGTTAGTAAGTATTCTCCTGTAAGCAAGTCCATTTCTCTAAAGTGCTGGAGGAACTCTCTCCAAATGTGAAGGCAAAGAAGTGGAACAGTTTGCTGTGTCTATACTGTATATGTGATGTACTGTACTGTATGCAAGAAGACAAGATCAGAACTGTATCAAAAATCCAACACCCAAAAATCTGTATAAATAAAAGAAAGGTTTTGTTTGCACATATTTACATTTCATACTGTACATTGGAGGACCTTAATCCAATCTCCAAAAAAATTCTGTTCGCATGTCGGGCTGTCTGTGTATCTGTCTGTATGTCTGTCCGGCTAGATTTTATTACAGTATCACACAAAGCTGGCTGAACAGAATGTAATAAAACTTAGCTAGTCCTTTCGTGTGTGCCTGAAATAAATGAAATCAAAATGTGTAGAAATCAAGTTATGAGCAGTTACTGTATGTGCCAGATTACGAACCGCAAGTTTTGATACTGTGCATGCTGTGGGCACGTCTTAAATCAACTTTTGGTTGATTTAATGAAGCTTTTGCAGTACTTAGATATCTGTTGGAAGTTGAACCTGTACAATAAGTGAAATCAAAATGTTGAGTAAAGGCGATGGTATGAACAGTTATGTTTCAGATTTAATAATCTACTTTAAAATAAGCTACTAATAAGCTCATTTCTCAATGTAAACAAAGCTAAACTGAATATTTTTACTGGGATTTTCATAGTTGAAATAACAGCGCTGAAGTGGTATAAGTTTTATTTGAATGCGTCATAGTACTTACACTGGTTTTCCATAAAGAGAAACATATGAGAAACCATAGTATTCATCAAATGCTAGATCAAAGGTCTCAATTACTTAACGAAGCCTACACACTGTGTGGGACTTCATAGAGAAGCAATTTGCAATATGTAACAATAACAAAGCAACAACATTGCTTTGGTAATTAAAAAGGAAAAATTATATAAGTTTTATCCAGGTATGGTTATGTTAAATTTTGTAGGACAACATACTGTATAAGCAAGTTGGTTAATTTACTGTACACTTCAATTTAAATTTCTTTAAAATTTGATTTAAAAAACAAAATGAAAAAAGAAATAGCTCATTTTATGAGTACCTAAAAAACATTCCTTTTTTGTAGCTTTACCTCAAAATGCTAACTCTCTAGACTCCTTTCACAATAAATAAATGAATAAATAAATAAACAAACCTCACCATGTTACTAATTAAGTTGGTTTGAGTACAACTATTTACATGAAGCGCTTCTGTAGAAATGATAACATGTCAAAATATGAATATTGCTGACTTGCTGAAGTCATTAAACAACTTTAGATCAATCAGAAAGAAGAATTCAGACACACTGTGGTACAACATTAGATATCTAATGCTAACTACATGAATTATTTTCTCTGAGTTTTAAAATATGTTTGTAAAACCCTGGATCCTCATTAGCGGAAATGTTTCCTTGAATTCCTTTCATGAAGAACATCAAACTGTATGTTGTCTTCATACATCATTTATCATTTTATCATTGTCTCTGCACTTATTTTTTTTTTCTTACTTTTAGGTTTCCTAAACCTTTTGTAGGCCTATATAATATATTTTTTTTACCTTAATAGGCCATAAGTAAAATAAAGAAGAAAAAAAAAGAAAAAAGGTGGGATAAATGTTGGTTAATTGAAAGGTCAGAAAGGCTGAGAGAGATACAGATGCAGCTTAATGTTTTAATAAATAGAATCAGGCTCATGGTCAGATGATCGAAAAATGGCATATCCATGTAAAAAGCTAAATACTCAGGAAACAGACACAAACTGTTCGATAAACCAGAACATCAAGACATAAAATCAAGGCCTGAAAATGCAAATGATTATATGCTGAGCACTGGGTCAGTGTTTAAAGTCTCTTTCTAGAACAATTACTGTAGTCCTGACTGAGTAATCTGATTAGACAATAATTCAAATTCAAATTTTATTTGTCACATACACAGTCATACACAGTACGATATGCAGTAAAATGCCTCTGATCAAGGGCATTACTTCAACTCCAGATTCAACTCCAGAAACCCAGAAGTTAGCCAATATTCTAAAGCTGAATAAGTGTAAATATAAAGAGAAACCTAAGAGATTTACAGGACTGTCCACCACCTCCATGTTTTATTCTCCTCACCTTTTGACTGTGTAGTACTGGTAAGAATTTAAAGCTACTTTAACCCCTGTTAATTACACTAATTATGAGTCGCTAATTGTTGATCATGGTTGCCTAGTTCCGTCAGTCGTGGAAGAATATGTGTAGGCGGAACAAAAAAACTGGTTATATAAAGAAACTAATCATAATGTTTAACCATAGTCTGTTTAATCATAATCTGTTATTTTCATAATCGAAATCTACACCATAGTGTTTATGGCCACATCACAGCTGTGCTGATATTCAACACAACAGCACATCCTTGTGTGTGATGTTGCTTAATTATAAATGAAATGGTTAAGATGAAGTGATCATGATTAGAAATCACAGCAACTGCAAATGTGACATTGCACTGGGTTCTGGATGTTGTAGCCCACAGGCTATAGTTTATAGTCAATTTGAGACAGATAAATAGAGGAAAGACTTATTTATATTTTATTTAATATTTATTTTAGGTATATAAAAAGCTTTCTAAATGGTCATTAAATTTTTTGCTCCATACATACAGTACTGCAACACTGTGCAGGGCTGACACATGCACGAAATAAGTTACCACCCTTTCTTTCTTAGTCATCCCATTATGTCTTATTATTTAACATATTTAACAATTGCTTGTATATGTATGTATAATATTTTTGATGTACATTTGTTAGCTGATAATTCAAGCTGCTCATAATTCAAGACGTGTAAGTCACAGGAAGTCAGTTTTCTGAAACAGTGGTGGATATTTATACAGTATTCCACTAATACAAAAACAGTGAATTTTCCCATCTTCTTTAACAGGATGGTCTCTGCTTCTCAGGTGACATATTGCGAAAATATTGCAAGATATTTTGTGTGTGTGTGTGTGTTGTAATAAAACAATAGCCATGTAAGTGTCAAAAAAAAAAAGTTCCATGCTCAGTTTAGTGATATGAACTACATTTAAAAAAATAGGATTCGGGTAGTGTAGAATTTTACATGCAATCCAGGGCCAAACTCTGGAGAAAAAAAGAGATCATCAGAGTTTTGCTGTTTGTGTGTGTGTGTGTGTGTGTGTGTGTGTGTGTGTGTGTGTGTGTGTGTGTGTGTGTTAAATGAGGGGTTGTGTTTTTAGGTTTGCTTTTTGCATGTTGCACTTATGTCCCATATTTTGGCAGTCTTTAGGTTGTCTTATAAAATATTACAAAAAATATTTTCTAAATTATGGAAATGTGTAGGAGGAAGTAACGATCAGACTGTCCCTGATGAGCAAGCCAAGGGTGATGGCAAGGGTGGCAAGGAAAAACTCCCTGAAATGTCAATAGGAAGAAACCTTGAGAGGAACCAGACTCAACAGGGAACCCATCCTCATTGGGTTAACATGTGTGTTTACATGCTCAAAGCATTTAGTCAGAACACATATATACAGTAGTTAAGCATTTTTGCCTGCTATGAGGCATTTAAATTAACTGAAAGTATTTTTCTCTAACTTTGAGGTCAGGTTAGACTTGCCATTTTTTCAGTAAATCCCACCCTCATTTCATTTTGACTGGTTACATTAATTCAGTTTCATTTTTGATTTCTTAAAAGTGAAATGATGAGCCAATCAGTGCCTCATGCTCAGCCAAAGACCCAGTCAATATAAGTCTAAAGTAAAGACTGGTGGTAAAAACATGTTCCCTTTCAAAAGCTACACTCGATGCTGCGTGAAAACGCTATGGGAACATCTTTTTGTGTTGCCGGTTGT
>JAQMYL010000037.1:7073850-7084347 GCA_030014365.1 Clarias pachynema
CTGGGATAGGCTCCAGGCCCCCCGCGACCCTGAATACAGGATAAAGCGGTATAGAAGATGAATGAATGAATATATATTGTGTTTACAAATGTCCCAGGAGTGCAAAAGGAGGGATGGCGCTCTCTTCCCTAGCCAGTTGTTTGGAAGCAGCAGCAGTTTGAAAAGATATGGTTAGCTAACTTCACTTGTCTCAGAATAAGCATGTGATATTACCATCCTGGATATATACAGTATATGGATACATGGATACAGTATGGGCTATATCGATATACTGGATATAGAAATAAATACATATTTCTACCCAAGAGGAATTTAGGGAGAGCATCACAGGGAAGTAACTTAGCCTTATCTATTAAACATTATCAGCCACCACAAGTAGTTTTTAGTTAATTAGGAATTAGTTGTCTAGTGGGTGATAAGCTACTGTACATTCACATTATCAGCCTAAAGTGATTTGAATCAGATTTTTTGTTTTTTTGCCCTAATGTGACACAGAACTGATATTTTAGGGCCGTCTCAATGGACAAATCTCATGTTTTTCCGATAGCTACTGTTTTTAATACGTCGTCATGGGATTATAAATAAGACCGTCAGATGAGAATTTATATGACTTTTTTTTTTTATTTCATCTGGCTTTTTTCTGTCTTCTGGATTTAACAAATACAGTAGAATACCTGCTTGACATCCTCAAAAGCAAAACCCTGAACTTTCTGACTTTCTTTTAATTATTTTTTCCTAAATCACAAACATGTTTTAACGTGTTTTAATTCAGATGGTTCAGAAAAAAAAACATATCGGTCAGATAAAAGTCACTTGTAATTATAAATGTGAACCGTCATGCAAAAAAAAAAAAAAGAAAAAAAGGAAAAATGTGACTTGTAATGTGATCGTACCCTTAACTACTGTACCTAACAGCCTGTGGAGAGTCTATATCTCTATAGCATCTAAAGTGCTAATCCTTGAGTTTAAGTGGAACCCTTGAAATCATGCCTTTATTCTGTAGGTGTCTGTGTATCCCAATGATTGATATGCTTAAAATCAAGTAGTTTATCACACCATGGTATACACAACCATTTAATTTGGCCATCCATTTTAATAAAAGTGAAGATTATAATAAATGAGTTTTAAGAACTTTGATTGGTGGATAATTTAATGCAAACATTGAAGTTTAAACTCCAGCTCCAACTATGCATTTTGCAAAAAGGTTTAATAGTAAGTTAGAAAAACAGCAGTTATGCTGGGTCATAGTGTTAAAATATTATAATAAAAAATTCCTACTGTATATAAAGGAAAGAAAGATTTTGTCTGTACGTGGGTCATAACACACTCTTTCAATTATCACTTTACATTTCATACAATGGAAAATCAGAAATCAGTATCAGAAACATTTCTGTCTGTACTGTCTGTCTGTGTGTCTGTCTGGATGTACAGTATGTCTGCCTGTTTCACCAGATTTTGTCACAGCATCATGCAAAACTGTAGTTAGGAAGTTATGAGCAGTTATGTGCCAGATTATAAACCGCATGTTTAAATCGCATATTTTTAACAGCATACTATGCATGCATCAAATTTTTACTGAAACTGTTTGCAGTACTTGGTTATCTGTCTGAAGTTTAACCTGCACCATAATGAAATTTAAAAGTGGAGTAAAAGCGATCTTATGAACAGCTATGTGCCGGATATAATAATTTACTTTAAAATAAGCTACTTCTCAATGTAAACAAACACCTGGACCAATAGATATTAATTAGAAAATCTAAACTTAATATTTTTACTGGGATTATTAATGTTTTCTCCCTGCTGAAATAACAGCAAGGAGAATAAGTAATAAGTATAATAAAAGGAGTATAAGTGAATTTTAATGCACAGGGGTAATTTTAGGACAAAACATAATCTTTATCCAATCTATTAATTTTATTTCGAATCGATTTGGTTGACAACAAAAGAAGTACAAATTAGCATAAAAAATAGTTATTATTAATACATTATACAGAGAGTTCTGCCATACAGAAAGACAGGCAGAAATGTATGTGGGCTTCAACCTGAAACAATAATATCACTGATTACATTAAAGCTCATAAACGTATTTTTAGCTTTAACCTTTTAACTATTTCTACAAACTTTTTTTCCCCCCGCCAATGACAGGTACTAACGCTAGTCTTAAATAAAATGTGTTAAATATTTAATTAGCTGACTTGAACAGTGTTAAACACTTCTTTGACACGCACACACACAGAGTCAGACAGTGAAAGGGAAGAAGGAACATACAGAGAGACGTACTGTATGGACATGAATAAACCACATGCCTATTAACGCAAAGAGAGAAAGACTAGTTTAGATCTACTGTAGTTAAATAACTATGCATCACATCCACTGAATATTGAGATTTATTCTGGCAGACAGGTGGGATTTCAACACCATTTCAACATAATACTATTCTAAATGTTAAAATATACAGTATGCAGAATAATTACTAGTTCTTTCTTTCTTTCTTTCTTTTTTTCTTTCTTTCTTTTCTTTCTCTCTTTTGTTCTTTATTTGTGCATCAAGCTCATTGTGTTATCCTGTGATTTCTATTTAGGATAGTCTACTATTGCAATCCAAGATAAGGACCCATTTATAAGCTAATGCTCCAATTCGCCAACTTTTTACTTGTTACTACAGTAGTTACTACCAATTAGTTTGAAAATAACCTTGAATTGTGAATGTATTTTTATGGTAAATTCTTGATTCTACAGTAATTTCTAGAACAGCAGATCTGACCGGAATTGTGGCTATAATTAACCTCCTGAGACCCAGCCTCAACTATTGTGTACTGTACATTGCAAGTTTCTTCTTACTTTTTATCAGCACATAATAATTATGAACATAATGAATGTCTTCAAACAAGAAGATGTTTTGCAGAAGGAATTATATCTAACAGTCTTCCAGTAACAGTGCATTCCCTGGCCACTTCATTAGGTACATCTTTATAGTATTGCGCTGACCTCATTTTTGCTTATTCTGTAGGAGTGCGTTAATTAATCATGGCATCGATTTGACAAGATGCTGGTTAGAGTTTGGTAAATATTTTGATCCATACTGATAGAAGTGATAGCATCACGCAGTTGCTGACAATTTGTTAGCTACACATTCATAATGTGAATCTACAGTACTGTTCCACCACATCCCAAACATGCTCTATTTGAGATCTGGTGACTGTGGAGGCCATTTGAGTACAGAGGTCTCATTGTCATGATTAGAAAACCAGCTTGAAATTATTTTATCTTGGTGATGTGGCACGTTATCCTGTGGTCATAAAGGGGCAGACATGGTCAGCAGTAACATTTAGGAAACCTGTGGCATTTACACATTGCCCAATTGGTAGTGGATCCTGAAATGACCCAAGAAAATATCCCCCACACTATTACACCACCACCTACCAGTCTGTATTAACTAAGCATCCACGGCCTGTATTAATGCAACCATAATCCAGTGTCTTCTTGTGCCAGCCCCAAGTCTGGATAAATGCACAGGGGTTGTGGCAGTAAAGGCATCTGACATAAAAAAAAATTGCCAAATCAATTATGCGTATCATTAACAGGACTTCCATACCGGATCGGTTGTGGTCTGGGTTAAAAACCTCTGACCTACAGGGTGCTGGAGGAAATTGGGCTACTATTGGTTGAAGAAAGAGCAGAGGAAGGTGTGTTCGTAGGCAGAGAGAGAAAAGGAAAGTCAAGAGCTAAGTGACAGTAGGGGCTTTGAATATTGGGACTATGTCAGGGAAGGCAAGAGAGTTGGTTGACATGATGCAGAGAAGGAAGGTGGATATACTGTGTGTACAGGAGACCAGAGGAAAGGTAGCATGGCTAGAAGTTTAGGAGCAGGGTTCAAGTTGATTTACTGTGGTGTGGATAGGAAAAGAAATGGAGTAGGAGTTATTCTAAAAGAGCAGTTTGTAAGGAATGTTCTAGAGGTGAAAAGACTATCAGATAGGTTGATGAGTCTGAGGCTGGAAATTGAAGGTGTGATGTTAAATGTTGTTACTGGTTATGCCACACAAGTAGAATGTAAGTTTGAAGAAACTGAGAAATTCTGGATGAAGAATATGAAGTAATGCAGAGCATACCCACAGGTGAGAGAGTGGTGATTGGTGCAGATTTTAATGGAGGTGTTAGGGAAAGGAACAGAGGTGAAGAGAATTTGATGGACAGGTTTGATCTTGGACCAGTCTTTGCCTATATTTTGTTTGTACTTTGCTTTTGGACACGATTGCAGAAGGACAGATGGTGGTGGACTTTGCAAATAAGATGAATAGGGCAGTAGTGAATACTTTCTTTAAGAAGAGGCATGAACATAGGGTGAGTGAATACGAGTGGAGACAGATGCACTCAGGTAGACTACATCTTGTGTCGACATTGTAATCTGAAGGAGATCAGTGACTACAAAGTATTGGAAAGGGAAAAACAAAAAAGTCCAAGAGTGTATACAGAGAAAGAGGCTAGTTAAGAGGAAGTGGGACACTGAGAGGACTGAAGAGAGTAGATACAGTAGGAGTACAGGGAGATGCAGCATAAGGTAAAGGTAGAGGTGGCAAAGGCCGAACATAGAGCATATGAGGACTCGTATGCTAGGTTGGACAGTTAGGAGGAAGAGGTAGATCTACAGTACACAGGTTGGCGAGGCAAAGAGATAGAGATGGAAAGAATGTCCAGCAGGTTAGAATGACTAAAGATAGAAAGAAGTGCTTAGGAGAGGTGGCAGTAGAGTTTCTGTCTAGTCTGTTTAACAAGATCTTGGAGAGTGAGAAGATCCCAGAGGAATGAAGGAGAAGTGTATTGGTGCCAATCTTTAAGAAAAAGGGAGACGTTCAGAGTGCAGGGCCTGTATTAACTAAGATTCTAAAACCCACGAATCGGGCTCAAAGTTCATTTGGGACTGAAAATTATCGTACTTCAGAGTAGTATAAGGCTTCCTACTCTTTTTTTCCTACTCTTTCTTACAACACTGAGAGTAAAAGGGGGGTTGTAGTTTTGACAGGTTTTTGTAGTTTTAAACAGTGAAAAAGTGAAATGGTAAAATCAGCGGCAGTTGGGTAAAAGCTTTATGCACCCAGGTAAAAAACTTATAGATGTGTGACTCGGGTGCATGGCGTTATCCTAATCAGATTTTTCCAGTCACAATTGTTTAAAGCCCCAATAATAGAGCTGTGTAGGTCTGTCATAATCTGATCAAAATGATTTCGAAAAGAAAGCAAAACTATGAGATGAGAGCATTTTTCTTGTGGAGGAGGTAGTAAGACGTAAATAAACAATTAAAGCAAAATTCTGCCCTACTCTTACTTCTAAAGATAAAAAGTGATTGGAGGCAATTTGTGAAAGCATCAATGCCACATGTCAGTTTGCTGCACATACCCCCGAGGAGTGTGAAACATGGGTATGGCGTGTTAATGAAGTGATGAAGTGCTGCTTATAAGAGATCATCTAAAAAAAAAGTTGTTTCTATTTAAATTATTTAATGTAAATTGATTAAATGTATATATAAATATATTTCTTTTAATGTGCGTGCCGTGGATGGTGCCCACAAGTCCATGAATGCAGCTTGTCTTTGGTTTATTTCACTCTTTTTGGTGGGAAATGTATAAATCCGTGTAAGAGCAGAGTTTAATTTATTATTTATGATTCTGTCCACTGTGTCACTGTTTTAAAGCTGCATCTTCATTGTTATTAAAAACCTGTACAGTATCAGTCACCTGCAGAGACAGCATGTGTGTGTTAATAGACCAGTCACATACCACATGAGATGTAAAAAAAAAAAAAAAAAGTCTTGTATTTATGTCCAAACTTGTCTTTTATGAGCTCTGTGTCACTCAATGTTACTATCACGCCTCTCCTCTCTGTGCGTCTCTGACTGAACACCATTTCCTTGCTACTCCTAACCAGTTAGTATACCTCCAGGGTTGTCTTAAATTTTGGTCGAGGTAGGAGTGATTTCCTATGTTAAGAATCTTTATAAATTACTCTTACTCCTACTCATAAAAGTAGGACCAAAATGACATCATTCTGAGAATTTTTGGCCACGTAGGAGTGATTTCTCACTCTGAGATGCTTAGTAAACACAGGCCCAGGTACCATTTTTCCAATCTTCTTTTGTCCAATTTTGGTGAGTCCATGCACAATTTTGCCTCAGTTTTCTGTTCTGAACTGACTGGAGTGTTATATGGTGAGATCATCTGCTGCTGTAGCCCATATGCTTCAAGGTTTGACATACAGTAGTTTGCATTCAGAAATGCTCTTCAGCGTTCTTCAGTTAAATGAGATGTAATTTTAGTTACTGTTGACTTCCTATGAGCTTGAGTCAGCCTGGTCATTTTCCTTAGACCTCCGGCATCAACAAAGCATTGTTGCCCAGAGAACTGCGGTCCACTGGATATTTTCTCTTTTTCAGACTATTTTTCTGCAAACTCTAGAGATGGCTGTGCGTGAAAATCCCAGAATATCAACAGTTTCAGAAATACCCGACACCAACATCCTACCTGGTAGGTTTACCTGGCACCAGCAACCATATCACCAATATATCTACCTGGCACCAACAACCATATCACATTTGAAGTCAGTTGAATTACATTGCTTCCCCATGTTGGTGCTTAGCAGGTAATCTTGACCATGTATAAATATGCATGCCTAAATACGTGTGTACATGCCTAAATGCATTGAGTTTCTGCCATTGACTGATTTTTGCATTAAAAAGCAATGGTATTGATATCAAACCACCATTATGTTTGGTCTTGAATATTTTCCTAAAGTAAAACTATTTCTATTTCTTTTCCCCAAACACATGATAACATGATATTGAGAAAGGTAACAATAAGATCTTACATATTTTGTTGTTAATTTGTTTTAAATTTCAGTCTGACCTTTTAACAGACCTTCATGACCAGTTAAATAACTGGCCTTGTCCTCATTAGAAATAATGAACACATGGTCACCTTCAACCCATGATATGTATTTTATGAACCACAAATGTCTGCCATGTTAATTATTTCACTAAGGCTTTTATTATTACTACAAAATTATTTGGTAGGGGAATACTATTTTTATACAATGACCTATGCTATTCAGTATCAGAATCACTTATTGAGTCTCCACAGTTATGCACCATTTTGACCTTAAATCCATTTTCCTGCCTCTGTATCGACTCAAAAGGCAAACAACCACATTAAAGTTTATGCTTTGGGCTTTATATACACTTAAAGTACGCAATACAATTTTAAGCCAAAAATAAATACAAAAATATCACATTGTTGATTCATTTTAATAGCATCAGCGTAAAATCTTTAAATAGACTTAGAAAACATAAGATAAGACACACTCATACTGTATGAGGAAATACTATCACAACCTGAGACACTACTTATTTAAAGGACCAAATTTGTCTAGTGTTACAATGGTACAAAATTATTTAAAGGAGACCCGTAATGCATAATGTCCTTTTTTTTTTTTTTTTTTTTAAATACTTAGACATTCCGATGAGTCTCCAATTGGTATAATGCAATAAAAAAGGGAATAAAAAGTTTTTTTTTTTTTTCTATTTTAAACAAGCTATTTAGACTTTCCATTAATGCAACTTCATAAAAGAAGAGTCCCTTCTCCAGTTTGTTGCTCAGCTGTGCTGTTCTCTGCTGACGCAGCAGTAGCTCATTTACTGTACATAGACACTGAATAGGAGGAAGAGTGAAATAAGGGAAGTTTGAGTTTGAGATATGAACAACTATTGTTTGAGTGGTATTTCATAAAGTTGTAACAGACACACATTTTCTAACAATGTTCCCAACATCCTAACTAATGTAAAATATGGGTAAAATATTCAAATTTTAGAAGATATGTGCTTTGTTATCTTTTAGTACACTAAAGTACAGTATATAGATAAAAGTAATTGGCCAAACCTTCAATCACACTTTATTCCAAAAGTTGTACTTTAATAAGAAGTTGGTCCTCCTTTTGCAGCTATATCAGTTTCCACATTTCTTGGAAGGCTGTCCACAAGATTTTGGAGTGTTTCTATGGGAATTTGTGCCCATTAATTCTGTAGAGCATTTATGAGATAGGTACTGATGTTGGACGAGAAGGCCTGACTCACATTCTCCATTGCAGTTCATCCCAAAGGTGCTTGATAGGGTTGAGGTCAGGGCTCTGTGCGGGCCAGTCAAGTTCTTCCACACTGAACTCATCAAACTATGTCTTTATAGTCCTAGCTTTGTGCACTGGGGCACAGTCATGTTGGAATAGAAAAGTGCTTTCCTTAAACTGTTGACACAAAGTTGTAAAATTATGAGTGAAAGCAACCTTAAGCACATAACTGACTTAAAGGTAATTTCTTGTGTGTTCAGGTTTGTGCTTTGGCTCACCAGTTAGGCTCTGGGTTACTGATTAGAAGGTTGAGGATTCAAGCTTCAGCACCAGCTAGCTGCCACAGTTGGGCTCTTGAGCAAGGACCTTCATTCTCTCTGCTGCAATGGTGCTGTATCATGACTGACCATGTGCTCTGACTCCAGCTTTCTAACAAGCTGGCAAATGTGAAAAAAGAATTTCACACTGGTGTAATGTATACAGTATGTGACAAATAAAGGTCAGTGATGGTCTACATTTAGGATACCTTTACTCAAGAAAAATCTATCAACCTTACAGACATGAGCTGCATGCAAGTAATTTAATATGAGTGAAATTCCCAGAATATAAACTTAAGTAGGCATTTAAACTGACTCTGAATGAGGAATTTTCAGTGTAGATAACTTTTTTAATTTAGTTGAATCTAAATACAATTATTAACTAACTTTAAAAAATGTAAGCCAAAATGTAGCTTACAAATATTTGAAGTGCATCCTGGTGGCCCAGAGGTGTTGTTTTAAGATGAAAGGGAGAAAATAGCTATCAGATACACAAGACTCCCTCTGGAGGGAAATCATTGCCTTGGCATGCCTAGTGTACTGAGTCGAGGGTAAGAGGGCACTGAGTCAGGCTGACCCTGCCGAGGACTCTATTTCCAGATCTACTGGCCCAGATGATGGGTTTTTCCACACGGCTGCCCTCAGCCACAAATAGAGAGTGCTGTGTTGGAATCAGCAACCAGTCACCTTCTGTCTATAATTCTTTCATTCTCTCAAACTCTTTCATTTCCATCTCGATTCCTGTCTCACTGTATTTCTCCCAAGCCCTAGACCCTTCCAACAGAAGTGATATATGACTATGCACGTATTCAAGTCAATCCCGAGTGAAAGCCATCATCATATGCCCTACACAAACACACACACCTCACTTCTCAACGTGACTGGGGAGTTTCTTATATGATTGCAGGTAGGAGATGATGTGTGATAGCAGAGTTTAGCGCTCTAACCAGTGTCAACATTTTGCTGCATGAATGGAGAAGCAATTTCATGCTGGCCCAGAGTTCCCTTCAGACAGGCGCTGGTTAACAGTGTAAAGTCAACATCTGGCTGCATGGCACACAGCCCCTGTTTACCTTGTGATTACTGTAGGGTTATGCCATAACCTTTCAGTACAAAAGTAAATTTATTATGTTCAAGAAGTGTCCTTTTTTTTTTTTTTTACCAATGAGTGATGGATGGAACAGAAGCCTTGATAATGTGAATATGCAGTTATTTCACAAACAGCCCTCACAGAAAGAAAATTTAATTCTCACAATGATGACCAAACAGGTATTGAGATCAAATTTGCTTTAATTTTGCTCTACAGAATTCAACACTCTGAAGGCGTTTCTATAAAATGCTGCTAAAACCTTTCTGCTCAAGCAAGCAAATCTCACAGAAATTGGATTTAAATGGTGATCATATTATAATTCATTGTGAAGTCAAAAATAAGAAGTTATAAATGCTAAATTTACTTATACACATTACAAATTTCTTTTATTAAACATACATGTAAAATTATACATTAAAATGTGCTTTAATATGCTTTATAAGACAGTTATATCATATTGTAACTATAAAAATAATATTTGTACCTTTTTTTGTTGAGTACATTATAAGAAACACTACAAAATTATTATTATTTTTTTATTCCAGCATGGTGTATGGAAGCTTGCTGTGACAGTTTCACAATCTCAGCCCAACGAGTCAAGTTCATAATTAGTCTCAATTAAAGATGTACATTGGATGCAATTAGTACCTAGTAGACGTGCAATACCTTGAAATCCTTTAACATTTTCTCATTAAAAAAAAAAAAACCTGTCAGATTCTCTCTTTGGTGTCCTCCAGCTAAACTTGACAAATGCAGGTAATTAAACACGGCTGGCCTTACTCCATGTTAATGTTTTGGGTTATCCGGGTAATTTGTCTGAGCTAGTGTTTTCCTTTTGTTCCTTCCTGCCCAAATGTCGAGAATATTGTAATGCAACACCACCAAAACATGATCTCCAAATAACATTTAAAGAATTTTATTGGACACTAAGAACTAAAGTAATAAATAGTTAATTTATTAATTATATCATTATAGTTAT
>JAQMYL010000037.1:7084625-7105643 GCA_030014365.1 Clarias pachynema
TATACTTTTTAGCTATATATACTGCCTGACTAAAAAAAGTCACAGAGTGATAAAGTGATTTCCCATAATGACCATTAAGGATAAATTTTACATAAATACATAAATTTTACATTTCCAAATACATTAACCCTGTGTACTGTAAGTAGTTTCAACAATCTCCATAGTTGTTTCCCTTCTCTTGATGCAGGCCAACAATTAAACCCTTTTAAAACAGAGTAAAATATTTGCCATGACTACAGGATATGTCTTCTGATGTGATTGTTTAACAAATGAGATGCTACTCACTGCGTCAGTTAGGGTTAAATAACTTGTTGCCAGCTGAACCTTATTGATCACTGCAGTAATTATCCAAAGGAAGGCTTTTTCATATTTGCTTAGTTAAATTCTGGTAGTGGCTTTTTCAGTTTTATTTGTCTTGGCAGTCAGTCTGTCTGTGGAGGCAAATGGTGGCCATTATATTTATTTCTATTTTTACGACCATGGTAGGATATATTACCATGGAAAGTAGTGAAGGTGTGCTTGTGCAGGTCTGGTGGCAGTGCCCAGGTGGCACTCAGGCTCGAGACTGGTGACTGATGGTGGCGTGGAGAGTGGCAGAGTTGGCCAATATGGGCAGTGGTTCCTGCGCACTCCATGAGCACTCTTCGCATTGACTTGGCCAACCGGCCCCTCCCAGCTCGCCATTGGGTGTGGCCTCAGGCAGGAGTACTTTCTGACGTCCAGCAGGTGGGCAGCTTTCCTGGCTGGGAACTGGTTCTACGTTGGAGTAAAAGTGCCATGGGATCACATGCAGTGTTTTCGCTGCTGTCCTTCATGTGGCGATCTAATGGCTAATTGCAGTTATGTTCCTTTGAAATCCATGTGGCGTGTTACATCCTCCCGCATGCATGCCACTCTTCCACATTTTTAGCGTCCACCATGCAACTCTGCTCTGTAAAACTCCAGCGCCAGACCAGCTACCTGTTTCCAGTGGCCCCGCCCCTTTGCACACCTGAAGAAGGGGAGGTCGCCTACTTAGTGAGCCTATGGGGTGATCAAGGAGCGATAACCGATTGAGGCTCATGCCCATCACTGGCACACGCCCACACAGTGAATGTGCTGATTATAAACCTGCTCTTTTAGGCAGAATATGTAATTGAATAAAAGCCAAATTAAATGGTTTGAAATTTTCCAGAAGAATGAATCAAAAGCAGCAGGACAAAGACACTGAATTATACAACTTGTCAGAAAAGTATATTAAATTGGCTTACAACCTGGCACTAAACATGTTTAATGCTGTCTGGTTATGATCAGCAGCCTTCCCAAACAATATTTTTGAATATTTCATTTTTCCAAACTCTGGTACAGTATAAGCTTTCTAATAAAAGGAATGAATATGCTAGGGAGCTGCAATGAGCGGGTTAGCAAGCGGTCACACAACGTTTTTGCCAGCAGTCACATAATCCTTTATACTCAAATTACATAAACAGTAACGTACTGTACAGTACCTAAAATCCTATATTCAGTACAAGTTAGGTCCATTTACAGAGACTCGAGACTTTTTGTTTTGCTCTGTCTGTCTGTGACTGATACAATATATTGCCAAAAGTATTTGCACAGGCCAGTAAAGTTCTTCCATACTTCCTCATCCATGTGTTTATGGACCTTGCTGTGTGCACTGGTACGCAGTCATGTTGGAACTAATGTGGGGTTGTTTTTCAATAGATGAGCTGAGCCCCTTAGTTCCAGTGAAAGGAACTCTTAATGCTTCAGCATAGCAAGACATTTGGAGTTGGAGTTTGGGGATGGCCCCCTTCTGTTCCAACATGACTTTGTGCACAAGTGCACAAAGAGTTCAAGATCAATGGTTGATGTACATAGAATGAAAAGAATCATTATACAATATGAATATAGCATACAGTATGGTACAACAATAAGAAGATAAGCCTAGTATGAAGTCAAAATCACCTTCTTGCTTGATAATTTTCCAGCAGATGAGTCCCAAGTTGGCAACTCACTTTTTACTTCATAAAAATTCCACCATCTTCGAAATGGATAATCAACAACAATTTTGTTTTTAACCAAGAGAAAAAGAAATGACAAACCAGGTTCATGCCAATGAGCTAACAAGCTACTACTATATGGGCCCTGACACATTCTGACAAAGACCATGAAGTTCCCACGGCATCCTAAAAATATTGGAGACCACAGGGGGAATGCCAAAATGGGAAAAACTGTATTTGTCAAGTTCATAATACTTCCTACTCATGTCCTTTTCAGGTTCTCTAATTATCATGCACTCGTGTACCCACCTGGTTTAATAAGATCAAACTGAGTTATTACTATGTCCAATCAGATCTCATCACTAGCTTATCAGGCGCTTTTCATGTCCTTCCTACATTGTCATTGCATCCTGCGGGTTCGTATAATTGGCCCAGCACATGAAGTGCTTTTCATCACAATGTGATGGTATGAGGAATTGGAGCCAGTATTTATACTTTATTCTCTGAACATGACATTGACCCGCTAATAACCTGATGCATGTGCACCATAAATGTGATAAGCGCCTGAAGAATGCAATATGAACTTGATGCGGTCTTCTACAACATGGATAAAGCACACGCCTGAAGAGGTCATTCTGAGACCTCCACTGATGTAGCAACGATGCAGTGATATCAATCATCAATGGCAATCATCAATGACAGCTCAGTCAGAAATCGTTCCCATCTGAACCATTCTTGTAGAATGTTAATGAAGTCCATAAAAGGTTTTAGTTATGCCAGTAACATTTCAATGCCATTGTTAATTCATCCTTATTAAGTTCTTCCTACGTCTTGCTTCGACTATGTCCTCACCAGGCGAGTGGCACATCCTCATCAAAAACATGTGACAGCTCCACATCAAGAGAGACAATACTATATCCTTAAGGGGAGTGAAAAGTGTGTAGGGGGTGGAGGGATTGAGGAGTAGCAATTAATTTAAAGATCACAAAATATTAACTAGTTATGGATCATCAACATTTATCATAAGTGTTAAATAATTAAATAAAAATGATGAGAATCTCCCAAACTATAATGAATAAATTACTTTTGTATTATCACATTGATGTCTATGACCCGAAGGGACAGGAAGAGAAGCCCTGCAACAAATTTGATTTCAGGGCCACTGTGTAATAGTTTTCACATCTATCTATCTTATTCCATTGATGAGACTTCTTGATATAATGCATTGCTAAACAGTTTTGCTGTCAGGCTTTTAATAGATTTTAGCCTCGAATCTAATATTATGACCAGCTGTCACTGGAAGTGAGAATGTATTGTCTGCAAAATCCTTGGGCTGAAAAACAGAAATGTATGTAAGAAAGAAAGGCAATGTGAGATAAATGCGAGCATAACACTGCTACAACAGTTCTGTTTACTAGATACATACAGTTGAACGTCTACTAGACACACCGATGAATGCACATCAACTACCAATGTGAAATTGAAGTTGATAGCAGAGGAGGTTTATGATGTCATAAACTGAACTGAAATAATGTTTCTTATGATCTTCAAAAACCACTTATTCTTTCTTCTGATTTGCTGCCAGTGACTCCCTACAAAACACAATCAAAGCAACGTTTTTACTAAAACTCAACAAACATTTTACAGCATTAATACTAAATTGCCACAAACACAAGTACAGGCTGATTTACCCATTGTCGCAAAATTATGCAGAGGCGCAGTTATAGCAGTTTGCTAAATCACACAAGAATTGAACTGATATAAACAAAAATTGTTCAACATAATATTTTGGCATCTGTGCTTATATCACCTTTTGACTCAAATAAAACATGTACAAAATAATCTACTATTGATTTTTAGCATCTTTTGCAGAACCTGCCAAAATGGATTTACCGTATTTTGGGTTAAAACCCTTTACATACACTATTTATGGTACTGTACATACAGGTAGGTCGGTATGTGGATGTTTTGGACCGTCTGCATATACTGTAATAACTGACCATCCTCACAGGCTTAGACACAGAATTATAAATCAGACAATAATATCGTTGCCAATAAAGTGTGTATGCGTTACATAACCTGAAGCAATGTCAGAGGTGGAGAATCACAATCCACCTACCTACATTTCAATATGGGTCTAACATGCTAGCAGAAATCTTTCACAAGAAATGTGCAGCGAGGGGGGCCTGTGATACCTCCGAGCATTGTCTTTGTGCTTGATTTACCAACCCCAAACAACACATGTTAGTAGATACGCCTCCTTGTGTTGTTAAAGTGGATAAATTAATGTAATTACCAGAGTCTACAGATTAGCGAGTTCTGAGAGCCCAGCAGTGGGGCTAATTAATTTACCTGCCGTGATTACTGTTCATTTCTTTGTATGCCTTGGGATATAGGAAGCTGTCTTGCAAAAAAGCTCTATGTACTGTATCAGTTTTTATATGCTTATGCGGTGCTTCTATTATGCAGGTTATGCAGCCAATCCTTTGTCATGTGTTTGAAAATGTGTGGCTGAATGAAACAACATTTAGGGTTTTTTTTGCCCTCCAACTATTGATACTTCTGTTTTAAAGAAGTCATTAATTTAAGTGCACCTGACTAGTTAAGCATTGTCATTTTCCCCCCTAAGCCCCTAGTGGTAAAGACCATCTGCCACATTGACGCACAAGTGACATTATCAAGTTCATTGTCAAAGTGAACAGTGATTTGCTTACGGCATACTGGTACCATTATTTACCAGTGTCACACTCATGATCTGAATTGCTATTTTACCAATAAAACTGAAATCGAGATCATGCACACTTTGTTATTTTGGACCTTATCTTAAAATATTTTGAAGTTTTCACAGACTTGTTAATCTCATGCCATCAGCAAAAGTTCATCACATACCAATTGACATGTCAGAAATCTTTAAATCCTTAGCAGAAAACCTTTGAGAGACATGAAGAGAAAGAAAATGTTTAGAGCTGTCTACTGATAAGGAACCAATTAAACAGAGTCCCAGGCTTGCTGAACTGCGTCGTGAGCGTTGGCTAAATCAATGAGTTTCATGGGGTGAGAGGATGCCAAGGAAGACAATTCACTCCATAGTAAAAGGAGTCTTAATTGACTGAGATATCTAACACTTTGACCCTAGTTCGAGAAAACTTGAGAAATTCTATCCACAGAACAGCAATAGGTCTTTCAGTTGAGTTGGATTTCAGTTTAGGTTTGACGTTTTTAGTCAAGGTTCAATGCTTCCTTCAATTCAAATGCATGTTACAGCATTCAAGTTCAGATGTGGCAGCAGCACTGCATTCTCAGATCTCGAGTTTCTGGTTCAAATCCTCAGGTTTCAATATTCTTAATTCTTTCCAAACACACGGTTTGTGTTTTAGGTTGGGTGCCACAGTGCTGCAGTATTTAGAATTGCTGCTTGACTGATCTTGGGTTGCTGGTTCAAACCTTGAGTTGGGTTACCCAAGGTTGGAGTGATGCAAGTGCTCCAGGTTGTCCAGTTATCTCCTGTTAACCAAAACACTGAAAAAAATAAAATCATGTATCAGATTCATGAGTTAATATGATCCAATTAAGAGCAGAATTTCTATTCTGGTAAAATATGTAAGTTGAACAAAAATAAATAATGGTAAAAACTGGTAGACTCATTTAAAAAAATGAAGTACTGTACAGTGCAAACGTAATTTATTTGATGAAAATAGACATTATATTGATATGTGGGGGCAGTGGTGACTCAGGAGGTTGAGGCTCTGGGTTGTTGATTGAAGGGGCTGATGTGCAACCCCTGCCACCATCAAAGACTTTAACCCTATGCCCATTTTCAAATACCCAGCCACTGGAGATACAGGGTATCATCAATGCCAGTCCCATGCCTGGAGAACTGGATTGTTTGCAGCGTGAACGGCATACAGTGTAAATCTTGGCAAACCTATGATCCAATATGGCGACTCCAAGGAAAGGTAGAAAGAAATAATATTAATATGCAAAAGCTAAAATCATCTTTTGAATCCACCAAGGCATAATACACCATAATACTAGCCAAGCCAGTAGTGTCTCCTTTCCCTGAGTTATGAATTGTTTATTGTTCTGTCTTTTCCATTATAATTAATTTTTTCATGGTTTATAAAATCATTCTTCTACACACACTAATTACTAGGTCTGGCCAGTAAAAAAATCTGAGCCTTTTTTCATTATGGTGTGCATGTGTTTGACCGTTAACATGATCTTGCCTACTTTTCTCACTGTTTTTGCATTTGTATTCTGTCTTTTTGCCTACTCAACAAATTAGAATTTTGTGTTCTGTTCTGTATAGTTCTACTCCGAGACCCTGCTGTTAAACCACCCACCTCACAAAAAGCATGCCAGTAAGTGGACTGAATACTTTAAATTGCCCATGACTTTGAATGCATGTGCATGTTGACCTTTGATGGACTAATGTCTCCCATCTAAGCTGCATTCCAGCCTCTTGTTTCCAGTATTCCTGGAACAGATCATGACCTTCAACATGATAAAGCAGTTATTTAAGACTGCTTTGTCTTTAGAGACCAAATTATTGTTGTGAAGTGCAAACTAGAAAAATGGATTTATGTTTAGGCCAAAAAAAAAGAAAAAGAAAAAAAAAGAAAGTAAGACAGTTTCTTCACTTTTATCAGCAGTATACTAGTGAATTTGAAATGAATTCCACCTTATGAGAGATAAAAAAAAAAAAAAAAAAAGTGTGCTGGCAGTGACGAGATCAATGCTACTGTAGTGAAGAAGAAAGGGATGAACAGTGGTGGAGTGAGACAAAGTGAAGGAGACAGCTAGATAGAACCAAAATGAAAAATAACTCCAAGAACCATCACCTCGATGGCCTTGGCAATCATACACAGGGATTTTCAAGGCGCCATAGACAGTAGATTCACAAACAGGCCCTGAGTCGTGAAATGCAGTAGCGTTGATTGATTCCCCCTGCCGGACGGATAAGTTTGCTATGGCTGGCATTCTGTGGAAAAACAACGAAAGATATTGGAAAAGAGAAAGAGGCAAAGCAGCGTGGCAGAGCAGTCTGTTCCAGATGATTGGATGCATATAGCTCTCCACTTGCCAGTGTTTAAATCGTGATATATTTGCATCTGGACTGTGGATTCTTTGTTAGGCGATTCTAATTAGTTCACAAATGCTTGCTATTACTGTTAAACCAGTTCACTTTGTGTCTATTCAGGACATTTTGTACTAATGTTTTATTCTGCACAAGTTATGATTAAAGGCAAAAAAGCTAGAAAGCCAGCTGGACATAAAATAAGCCATGTTTGACAAAACCTACAAGGGGACTATAAAGTATATCACCATGGACACTCCAGAGCAACTTAAGCAGCTGGAACACAGCCACAGATTTGTATAGAGACGCCTCCGAAGCACGGCGTTATAAACAAATGTAAGCAATTAAGTGACAGGATGCACCAGGAATGAAGAGATAGAAGGTGTTTCAGAGTGTTCATTACACTCCCAGGTGACAGGGTCACATCAGATGTGTCTGTGTCAGTGTCTGTGTCTGAGTGTATTATCTGTAGAAGCTCATTAGCTCAGGCAGGGCAAGCTGTAGCAGACAGGGTAACACACGTAGCAGTCGCTCATTATGGGGTGTCGGAGAGGGCTACGGCATGCATCACTATGACACCGCTGTCAAGGGGCACCTGTGAAAACACAGAGTGTCTATCTTCAGCTCTCCGCTTCCTTTGGATACATCTTTGGCATCTCTTGTAATAATGATATGACAGTATAATAGATGGCCTTAGAGAGATGACGAGGAGGCCTGAAACCTGGCAACACTAGCACTTTCATCCGACGAGGTGCCATGGGAAATAACAATAAAAATAAAAATATATAATGTGTGTGAAAGCATTCAGGGCCAAGTAGCTGGCATGGGATACTGGGAGAAGACTGAATCGAAGAGGCACTGGTGAGGAAAAGACCCAACAGCCTTTTGTCCCAAAATTCACCACTGAGCACTAAGGGTGTCCATGGCAACCCACTGAGTCACTGTCCAATGGGATTTCAGGTATGCCTAAGAGAGAGCCAATTAAGATGGGCCACAACCTTGCCAATGGGAAGTGGGCCAATTAAGCTGATGGAGCCAAAAGCCCTGGCCAATAGATGAGTCGAGGACTATGTGTGTGTGTTTTTGTGTGTGTGATTGCAGATTGGGTGCATTAGACATTCTCGTCCTGACACATGCAGAAAGAATTAAACTGACAAAATAAGAACGACAAAACAATAGCCAAGTGAAATACCCATTGTGTTAGTCTCTCCCCCTTTTTAAAAAAAAAAAACAACTACTTATCCTTAAACTGCCCTCCATTCTCTCGGTCCACCAGTCATCTTCTGTCACCGAGCCGAGTGTGTGCCTAATGCTGATAATTAACAATACTCCGTCCTGTAAAAACAAAAGCACCTTGCTTCTCTGCTGCTTGCAGCACTTCAACCCTGGTGTTCCTGCAATGTGGGTGCGTCTTCCTCTAATGTATAATTCATTCAGCCTTTTTTATACCACTAATGACATGGAGATTCTAAGGGAAAAAAAATGCTAATTAAGCTGCCATGGCATATACACAACACCTTAAAAACAGAGCACTGAAAGCAAAAAGAGAAGGAAAAAAGAGTGGGTGCCAGAGAAAAGAAGCGATCTGGAGAAAAGCTGGAAACGTGAAAAGTGGAAATGGGGATGAGAGTGTCACCATCCAGGAAACCATCACTGCACCTTGACATGGCTATGACACATTAAAGTGAAGTTGAAGGATCATTGTTCAACCACAGATCACAGATCACTGATAGGCTGCGAAGGGCTTTCTCGATCGTTTCCTTACTTTCTTTCTCTGTAGCGTAGGAGCATAATCCAGCATTTGACTGACCTCTCTGATATTCTCTTTCACCTTTTTTCACACGTTGTCTTTTTGCGATATTCTCAAGTTTCATTTGTCAGAATGAGTTCATTAATTTTCTCAGGCTCGCTCAGGTTGCTCAGCAGGATTGCAGTGATGTACTAGTTCAAATATGTTACCATCATTTTTTATTCAACAAATTTAACAGGTTCTTACATAGGAGCTGTTCCATCAGAAGATATTTATTTGCTAAGGGTTTTGTTAAGGTGATGCTCAGTTATCATTTTTGGAAGGAGTCTTCAGTGTCAGAGCTATGCAACTTAAATATGAACAGTTTGACTCACTCTGTACCGCTTTATCCTGTGGATGCCCTGGATGAGGTACCAATCCATCACAGGGCACACACACCAGAGTACCTAGAGGAAACCCACCAAGCAAGGGGGGGAGGGGGGGAATGCAAACTCCATGCACACAGAGGGAGGATTCAGGGGGAAATCCTGAAACCTAAGAAAGGAGCATTTACACTCTGTTACTGTCATTGCTGTCAAACCAGCCATAATAAATGACTTTTGCATTGCTTAACGTCCATGAAACCTTATGTGAAATAAGACATTATGAGATTTGGATGTTGTGCAAACACCATATTATTTACTTAGCCAATCCTTCAGGGATAGTGTAGTGTAAGCACTGTGGTGAATTAAGTTTGTAGTCCAGGCGACATGAGATGTATGCGTTTTGGGTGAGAAGCTGTTGTATTCATTTGTCTTCTCCAGCATGCTGTGTTATATCCACATGGACCACTGAAGGACACGTGTTGGTTGATGGATGAATTGACATTAAACAGTACATACCTGTACTATGATAGGGAGCTGTCATCATGTACTTACATGAAACTAAAATTGGTAAGGGAGGAGGCTGACAATTCTGTAAACTGGAGTTTTTCATATTGTTTATAATGCTTCTCATGTTATTCAGCAATCTTGGTCATTTTTTTTTTCTTCGACAGTACCTTCTCTCTTTTTTTACTAAAGCTCAGCATTTTATTAATACTGTATTGCATACTTAAATAACCACAGATGCAACAACAGTCTGATTTATCCTTTGTGACAAAATTTAAATAATTTTGAAAATAGAAGTGGAATTATAGCTTTATAAAAAAATCACCCAAAAGGCACGTTAATATAACCAAAACAATTTTGACATCATATTTTTGCTTTTTAATACACCTGTGACCCAAAGAAAAAATAAACAAAATATTCTCTGTCAGTTTGCAATACGTCTTGCTTCATTCTTCTAAATTGCAGAAGTGGAGTTCTCATTTTGCTGTCAAACTCTTCATATGAACTTGAATCTAGACATGGGAAAGTTTTCAAAAGGAAGGAAGGAAGGAAGGAAGGAAGGAATAAAGGAATGATGTCAGGCTGGTGTAATAACGTAACTGATAATCTTTTTTCAGAGGTTCCACAATAATACATTTATAAATAAACTAAAGTCTTAAAAAAAACAAAAAAAACATTTGACTAAGGATGTGATATTAAAAAAAAAAACACTTTGGGACAACGTCAGGGTGAAAAACATTATTCTGTTTCACCACGTCACATCACAAAACACAATTTTTTATTTTTTTCTTCAAGAGCACGCATGCAAATGTTTTACTCCTTACATAATAGATGTGTATAAATTGATATTTTCCTCAAACGAGATATAGAACATTTCACCTCATCTACTCAGCAAGGTCAATCAAAACAATTTATGCATTTTCTTTCTTTTCTAGGACTTTTGTATTTTCCGTCTTCATCTTTAATGCAATCAGTGAGGATGTGGATTGTGTACATCCAGGGTTTTATGAAACACACGTTTCAAGGTCAGTCAGATTTGCTGACTGGTAGCTTAAATTTCTCCATCTAAAATCATGAGGAAAAGCACCAAGAAAAAAAGTGAAGTAAATACCCTATTTCTATATAATCTCTGATACAGAAGATGAGACAAAAAACATCAAAAACATGCTTATCAGAAGTAAATGATCTGGCAAATAGGAAATACTGAAGCATGCAACTGTTCAAAGAAGTTGTTTACTGTCTCTCATGTAAAAGATTCAATCAGCATTACAGCAGGGAAGTCTTACCATGAGAAAGTTAAAAAGACAAAATTGTACAGCCTGTCATGTTCAAAAGAATTCTTAAAGCACAAACTATTGTGTATGCTCTATGCTCAATGCTTGAAAACTTTACTGTTTAAACTTATGACTTTAACTCTGACTGGTACAAAGTGCTAACACTGGAGACTCCTTCCAACAATTAAATATTTTATCATATCAACAATGGTATTTTATAAAATTCATGTAGAACTTTGACCATATGAGTACCTGTAAATGTGTTGATTTTTATAGAAATTATAATATATAATTACATATGCATAAATATAAACCTCTAAAAGCTATGGAATATTACTCAACACACTGATTAATATCCACTATTATTTTTCACATGCCATAATGTTTAACAGCAGAGGAAATGTAATTAAAATGTACTGAAATGTAATGACATTTCCTACAGTGACCCCAAAAAAAGTGATGCATCACCCTCATTTTTTATTTCCACGAAACTGTACATCACCAGGGTAAAAAGATTGCCTTTAGGTCATTTTTGTCTTGTCAAATATAAAATTATTTACACACTACAAAAACCTCACATGCAGTATATAAATGTATGTATGGGGCCTTATGCCATTAGGGGCCCCGGAGGGCCGACAAACTTGAAACTACAGCAATGGCAATGTCCAGGTTATCAGATTATTTATAAGATAACGCTGATAAATGCTGGTTAGTCAGGCCCCCTGCAATTTTTTTTGCCAACAGCCACAAATAGACTACATATAGGTAATACTACTTATATGTAGTATTACCTAATTGTATAACTGTTGTATCCCGATACTTATATGAATATGAAAGTCAGGAAAATACCTTGTCTCAGGAAAAAAACATGTCTTTAAAAAAAAAAATAGTTATAAAGGGAAGTTGAAGGGCAGGCCACTATGGGTGCCAACAATGGGGTGCTGCTGCACCTCCCACACCCACATTTCCAATGTTGTCTATGGTCCCAATGTGAGGTTATACTGCTGAGTGATGTTCCCCTTATTGTTATTTGCTTGAGTCTTAATTATTATATTATACAGGGTGACACAAAAAAACGGGAACTTTTTTTTACAATCCAATAAAACTAGAAGTGATAAAAGAAATAAATTTTATTTACGTTCCACTGATCCATGATTACTAAAATGGCGGAGTGTTTACTTGCTAAATGTCACTAACCCGCAGTGCTTCCACCTGCTAATGGCTACCAATATGCATTAAAAAAATTCTGTGTCACCCTGTATTATATTATATTATATTATATTATATTATATTATATTATATTATATTATATTATATCTAGACCTACTGTAGGTTTGCACTTGGGCAATAAAATGAATAATACAGTACACTCCTATAAGAATTAGCTCTGGTCCAGTAATTTGATTAGTGGAGTATACTGTACGTCCTATAATCCCACTGGGATGTTTCAGTGTTTACTTTACTTTGCTTCTCTGTGGTCACTACAGAAGATTTCAGGTAACCACTGTAGAGTTAGTGACATCATCAGTGGACATGGAAAAAGATACTACTGGAAACAACCTTAATAAGAATGTACAAATCAGCATGAGCTAGCTAGCGAGATTTAATACGGCTGACATGGCTTATTTTGATAGTGGAGCAAAAATAAACTGGACATTAAGCCATAACGAATGTCTGTATTGTGTCTGAAACGCCATTTGTTTCTGTTGTTTTCATAGTACTGGTGGGTATTACGGTGCCAGTTTGCTAGCCCTCTTCCTTTCTCATCCTGGTTTTGGGACAAGCAACAGCGGAGTGATCTTATATGAGGCATGGGATTAAGGGCCTTGCCCAAGCACCCAACAGTGTCAAACCAGTGGTAGCAGGGCTCAAACCCCAACCCGTCGATAAGCAACCCAGAGCTTCAAATTCTTGCGGCACAAAACACAGACACCCAGAAATTCCAGTTAATTAATATTAGATTTTGTCTTTAAAGTTGTTGTATAAAATCATTATGGAAACTTTCTTTCCTGCACTTGGTAAGTGAATTAATGTAGCAGGGGATAATAATATGGAGAAATTGTCTGCACAATCAGAAATCCTAGTTTGACATGAACAACCCTCATATGTAAAGCAGGTCACTGAGAGAGTCAGCAGGAAAAACTAAGGATGTGGTTTTCTCACTCGTCATTAAGAGAACGTCAGCTGTACTGACAAGTGACATTTATTTTAAGTAAATTTTTATATATATATATATATATATTTTTATTTTTATTTTCCTGAAGTGTGTATATTTTTTTGGCTGACTGTGTTTCAGTCTGCTGCTAGAAGCTTGGATTATGGGTATTTCCTTGATGCTGGTTTTCATGCCTCTTGAAGGGGGGTGGGTGGTGAAGGAGGTGGACTGGTACTTATGCATGACTTGTACACTCATTAATTTATACTGCAGCTGACAATAATAAAGAATGGTTGAATTTAGTTTTTCGTCTCCATGCTGTTGTGAGCTAGGAGTGTGGGCCTGGCTGCAAAATGTTTCTTGCTGTTTTTGACTTTATGCTATTGGTTTTGTCAAATTTTCACTATTTATGCTTTTTTTTCTCCTATTAATTTAAAACACGTCCTATTGCTGACATTTTCACTGGATGCATGTCCAACTCTCTTCTATCGTATCAGTCAGTACAAGGCCAGGTCTGCCTTCAGTGGATTCGTCTTTTCTGCTTTTCTCTTCTCTCCTCACCTCTTTTTAGGTCCGCACTGAATGCCCTTTGCTGTAGTTTATGAACAAGCAAACCTTCTTCTGTCTGACACATTTTAATTAAAATTAATCAAATGTGTTTTTATTTATTTTGAGTTGTGCATAAAGTCTGAGGTTTTCATCACCTCCTCCTTGTCCCATAAACCATAAAAATTGTAATAAATTTAAGACCTTTATTTTTCTTGTACTTTAATGGCACATTATATTTTTCATTTCAGAACTTTGCCAGCACACGGATTAAATTTGTCACTTTTTTATTCAAATTGTGTAATAAATGTGTATACTTCTTTTAAAATTCTTGCTTTATTGCCTTACTTTTTTGTAGGGAAATAATATTCTGGTGGAATCTAGTTTGCAAGCTACTTACAGTATGATTTAGAACATCCAACCTACAGCCAAATAGCTCTTTTAATAAATGTAGCTGGCTACACTACATATGCTATTAAGAAAAAGAAAAAAAAGTACTGTTTTGATACTTTATCAAAGTTAAAAACAAAGATCTACTTTGACATGCCACAACAGAGATGCTATTTTTATTAAAAAGCAATTAGTATTACATACATCGAAAACAACAACCGCTATAGAGAGAGCTCACTACTCACCACCAACACTCTTGGTATTTTCTCAGTTTGTTTTTGGAAACTATTAATTAGCTTATTCATATGATGTCTACATTTTGAGCATTTAAATATATACATTGTGTCTTTCGGCTGCTCCCATTGAGGGGTCGCCAAAGCTGACCATTCCATCACCGAACACACACAACTTGGCACAGGATTTACGCCGAATGCCCTTCCTGATGGAACTCTCACTTTTTATCCATTTATCACTTGCACTGCATCCAGTGGTTAAGGTTTGGGCATTGGGTGGGAACTGAACCCTGGCGTTCCGCATGGCAGACGAGAAACCAATACATACTGACTCAAACTGGCAATGCTGATGAAAAATAAAATTTTCATAAAGACATTGCTTTACTACATTTATTCAACAAATATTTAAGACCTAATGCTATAATTTCTGATCATACTTAATCAAAAAAGATATCAGGAAAACATAACAAACTCCCAAACTTTACTGTATAGTATGTTCGGTTAACATAGTGCTTAAGTGTTGTATTTTGATTCCTGGATTGTTTTAAATAAAACGTGTAAGAATAGCCCTGTGAAACTTTAACACTTATAAAAAGTGATAAATATGGATTTACATTTATACATCTCTGTATGTTTAACAGTCTCTTTTTGTCCCTAGATATCAGATTGTATTCATCACAGCTTTATCATGTTCCTGTTATTCTCAGATTATTATCATGTTCATGCTAGTTAAAACACATTTATGCATGTTATATGGTAATTAGTATATATTAAACTTGGTCCTTTTGGATCCTCTGTAGTCCAACTAGGGACCGTGGAGGCCAGTGGTGACCGTTGTATTCATTCCAACCGTTGTACAACCGTTGTAGAACCTCCAGTCAACATTCATATACACATTCAGGCGAACATTTACACTCTACAGGCAATTTGGGAACGCCCATTCGCCTAATCTGCAGTTCTTTGGACAGTAAGAGGAAACCAGAGAACCCAGAGGAAACCTATCATGCACGAGAAGAACATGCCAACTCCAAGCACACAGACCTGATGCAGGAATCAACCCTAGGCCCGTGAGATGCAAGGTGACAGTGCTAACTTCTAAGCCACCATGCCTCCTTGTTGGATTTATTTGTACATAAAGATAATGGCCCGGTTTCCCGAAAGCTTCTTATCGCTAAGTAGTTCTTAAGTTCTACCTTAACCTCTCTCTTAACGTTATGGCGCATTTCCCGAAACGTTTGTACTCTTACCTAAGTATTTCTTAGGTAAGTCATACGTTTGTAAGGTTTGTCTGGACCAACCTTAACTCAATCTTAGAGTTGTTTCAGCTCAAAATGCTAGTCATCGCCACTGTGCAGCAGTCTTTATAAATCAGCGGTGTATGTAAGCACATTATGGTACGTTATCAAAGTCATATTAATGACTGTAGGCCTGTTTGAGAATTTTATTTTATTTGATATCAGAACTAATAAAGTGATTTTAATTAGCCTATTTCATAATGTGACTAATGCATTAAAATTGGCAATCACTTTTAATATTGAACAGGTGGCAAACAATTTGGCTCTAAGTGGCGAAAATCGTATAAATGGGTAACCATGGTGACGTCCAGAAAGCAACAGATATGGCAGTGATGCAGCATGTTGTTGTGCTAAACCAAAGACTGCGCCGCCCGCGGAGCCGCGTGGTTCATGTAAATTTTTTCTTTAGGCAAAATCTCAGCCCTTTTCATATTTTGCCTGAGGTGGCTATTTAAAAAAAGAAGTTTCGCCTTCCAGGGCAACAGATTATGAAGCTTCTTGACCTGCGCAAACCTGCACTTGCCAGGCCAACTCGTCGTACTTACGCTCCACGTCCCGATGTCCAGCTGCTTGCTGCTTTTTGCTTAAAGTATGTTTCATTGATGCATTGATGCATCATTCATGACTGCATGGAGTTTTCTTTTGACACGTTTTATTTTATTATGAAATTTGATTTAGTTAAATGAGAAAATAAACTTGGGAGTTTCAAACCCCGCATCCAGTGATTGTAATGCTTAAAACCTCTACTCTGGCATCTCATCGTATTCATTTCATAAGTGCACTATACAACCCCAACCACTGACATGCTTCACATTGTTTCTGAAGCTGGTGAAGAGTGTTTTGTCAGCTGTTTGTCAATCAACTATGATTGTATACCCAGTTCGTTTCACCGCCACTACAGGTTACATGAAAATATTAGTTTGGTGATTTAATTTATATATTTGTCTATTATGGCATGCTATTGATAAGTTAACCCATGTTGAAATAAAAGTTATTGGAAGAATTGCATAGAAGGAAAAGGAGTGAAAAATCTATTCCTGAGCAACCGATGTCAGCTAATTCAGTACCTTCACTGTAAACAGCGACTTGTAACGTCGGACGTAAGAGGCAGCGACTTAAGAAGACTCCTAAGCGACAGTTCGGGGAACACGCTTATAAAAGTAAACAACTTACGGAAGATATATCTTAAGAGTCTTCTTAGCACGCTAAGAATGTGTGTTATCGGGAAACTGGGCCAATGTTGGTTGTGTGGCAAGGGTTTATTTGTGTAAAAAGTAGCTTGTTACTGAAAAAAATACATAATTTGGTAAAACACCAGCTACTAGTTCTAGGTGGGAACTCATTTTGGCTCAAATAAGTGCCTTAATTCTTTATGGTATAGATTCAACATGGTGCTGGAAACAGTCCTTAGAGATTTTGGTAACACTATAACACTATGCAATTGCTGCAGATTTGTCAGTTGTGCATCCATGATGTGAATCTCTTGTTTCACCTCGTCCCAAAAGTATCTATTGGATTCAGATCAGGTGACTGTGGAGGCTATTTGTGTACAGTGATCTCATTGTCATGTTTAAGAAACCAACATCAACCTGTGGTCATAGCGGGATAGACATGCTCAGCAACAATGATGTTTTAACAATGCTCAGTTAGTACTACTGTATGTGGCACAACGTGTACTAGAAAAATATAGAAGATACCTTTACACCACCAGAAGCCTGAAACATTAATAAAAGGTATCCTACTTTCAAAAAATCCTACTTTCAAAAAAAAGGGGTACATATCTTTCATGTTGTTTATGTCAAATTCTGATATAACCATCCAAATGTCAGCAGAAACTGAGACTCATCAGACTAGGTAATGTTTTTTCAGTCTCCTATTGTCCAACTTCGGTGAGTTGTAGCCTCACTTTCTTGTTCTTAGCTGACAGGAGTGACATCTGGTGTGGTCTTCTGCTTCAAGGTTTGACATGTTGTGCGTTCAGAGATGCTCTTTGACATATCTCAGTTGTAATGAAATGTTATTTAAGTTTTTCTTGACCTTCTATCAGCTCGAACCAGTCTGCTCATTCTCTTCTGACCTCAACAACTTTTCTGGCATCAATGAGGCATTTTAATCCAGAGAACAGCCACTCTCTGGATATTTTACCTTTTTCTTTTCTTTTTTTTTTTTTAGACGTTCTCTGTAAACCCTAACGATTGTTGTGTGTGAAAATCCTAGCAGATCAGCAGTTTTAAAAATACTCAGACGAGTCTGTCTGGAACCAACAACCCTGCCATTCTTATTCTCATACTTGAACTTCAGCAGATCATGTGACTGGCTAATTAGATATTTGCTTTAATATTTGCAGTTAAAAACGTGATATACGCATTTATGACTTATTATTCAACCTATTTAGTGGTTAGCTTCGAAGCTGTCCAGTTTTTCAATCTGTGAATCAGCACACATACTACTTGTCTTATCTCAGGACAAGACATAATCCATTCTAGACCTCTTGTTATTTAATCTGTTTGACCTTTTTGGTGGCTTTTGCACATTTTTTCCTTTTTTTTTATTTTATAGACAACACTTTAGTCCATTGCAGCTATTGTGTTTCTCTCAGCTCAGCCTCTCAGGTCAGACATCATCTTTTACGTTTCCAAACAGAATACTTCCAGACCAAACAGAATTACTATAAACATTACAAATGGGTCTTTTTCTCTCAGAGTGCAATTTTATGGCTAAAAGCCATTCATTTTTGTGAGAGGCTCTCAAAATCAGAGCGTAAATCAGATTAGGAGGTGCAGCTGGGTTGTCCCGCAGGGGCCGTCAATGAGGTTAGTGCTGTTGTCCCTTCCACATGAAAGATGCAAACATCCCTGGAGGGGAGCTGCACAAAAAGGACACCTACTAAGCACTCGGCAAGTGCGTAATCACTGACCCCGAAAAGCACTTAACTGCATTAGTGGGGCGTGAAGATGAAGACATATGGATGTCCTGATGAGGCTTTTGTTGTTTAAAATTTAGAGAAAAATTGATATAAAAAGACAGCAGCCAATCATGAAGTGTTTTTTTTTTTTTTTTTTTTTTTTGTGTGGTTAGTATGTACACCAGCTGCTGTGCTCTCGAGGCATCACCCTTCTGTTGCTCTCAGCGAGTTCTAACTAGGCTGGAATTACAGGTGCTGCTCGGCTCCGATAAGCTCTTGAGAGCTGCACTTTCAAAGAGGTTGGAGAGGGGTCAGCTGCATGGGCTTTATCAGAAAATGGAACAGTTGACGTCTGAATCAGACGTTCTCACTCAGCAGACTGATAAAGGGTGTGAGAGAGAAAACCCAGCACTTGCTTCTTGCTTGAATAACCCAGTGTTTGCAAGCCTACAATCTGGGAGGGATTGAACACCCCACCAGTACTGTATGTGGGCTGCATCGATATTGTATTCATTATTTTTTATATTTCTTTGAATGGTCATTAGATGAAATTCCCAACAGCTGCATAACTGTTAGAGAAAATGTTCCAATTATGTTCTTGCAACCATTTTATGAACTTTTATGACTATGTTACTTTAGGGAGGTCCATGCCTTACCATAGAAGAGCTTGTCTCCGGTTTGCGATAAGGGATTTGCGATATTATTCATGAAGTTCAAAAAGCATGCACAGACTGGTCAGATGTGAATGCTCATCCATAAATAATGCTGACCACAAAAAAAACAACAACAAAATAAATAAATAAAAAATTAAATCACTGCTCTCTGAAACACTAGAAACACATAACTCAGCTTTTTGTTGCTGTGATTGATTCAACCACCTCACACTTCACTTTTATATCGTTTTCCAAGGGTATGTACAGTGTTTGAAATCTCTCTCTCTCTCTTATTTTCTCCTGGTGCTGCTGAATGAAAGTCCACATTTCTATCATCTCTCAGGTTTTGATAAACTGTGGCTGGAAACAGTGTGATCACATTGTATCCCACTGGGATTTTTCTCTGAAGTACAATAACTGCCCCCTTTCAAACCACACACACACACACACACACACACACAATAACATATTTGTCTTACTATGTTTTCCTTGTGGGGAGATTTTTACTGGTCAGAACGATCACATATTCAATTCCTCGTGGTAACATTTGGCCTCCATGACGACCCCCCGTGCCCATTCTCACTGCCCATACACACAAACAAGCAGGAGAGAGTGTTCCAGAATAATTGCTGCAACTGCCTGCAAAAGCTGAGCTCCCACTCACTACAATTACTCATTGAAATACAGAGAGTGTCACACTTACGTACAGTACAGGTTATGTGTCTTCTGTGAGCAAACACGTAAGAAATACAAGCGCGAGAACATGCCGAGGAACAAATGGAGTGGATAATGCAAGATAAGGTAAATATCTATGAAAAATCTAAACAAGAATAGCGAAGACGGCATTTATTTTGAAATATAACATCACGTTTATGTATATTTGACAGCTTTTTCAATTATGTACATACTGCTCTTTTGTATGCCAAAAATAAGAAGTGATTTGACAGCTGTATGATGTGCAGTTTGTTATCAGCTCAATCCGCCATGAGTGTGTCATCTGTATGACTCGTCCCTACCTCCGCATTTCTCATCAGAATCCTCAGTAGCAATTAGGTGATAATGAGTAGTGTCGGCGTGGACGGCATCACCTAGTGCACCCTAACAGAGCGATAAATTTGACTCACTGAGAGCACAGACTTCTTCCTTTATCTTGGATGACCAAGAGGCCAGGAAACTCAAAACTTTTTGAACTTGTGTGTATTATACTATATATATATATATATATATATATATATATATATATTTTTTTTTTTAAAGGATACAGAAGTACAAGAATGTAGAAAAATGTAAAGCATATTTTGAAAAACATAAATGTTTTTTTATTGAATTAGATTAAAAAAAAAATTTAATTTATATAATTTTTACAGCAGGAACCATACATTAATTGTGCTTGCCCTATCATCTGGAGATCGCGAGTTCGATTCCCGGGTGATACTGTATCCTCTCGCAGCTGGAGGTCTAGAGAGAGCTGATTGGCCGAGCTCTCTCAGAGGGTAGGGATGAGAGGTACTTAGTGCTCTATAGCCAATCAGGGGCGTCTGTGAGTTCACGCAAGCAGAAGCAGCGGATAGCGAGTTCGAAAAGATGCGGTCGGCTGGTGTCAGGTGGTTCGAAGGAAACACGTGATAGTCTAAGTCAGTGGTTCTCAACCTGCGGCCCGTCACAAATGCAAATGCGGCCCGCGATGCTGACCACGTAAAAAAAATAAAAATAAATTAAAAATAAATAAAATAATAATAAATGGTTTTACAATTCATTTAAAAAATGTATTAAACAAATAAATGTATTAAACAAACTTTGAACTATATTTTTCATAAAATCATTTTGGTGATCATGTTTTCATATATGCGCAGAACTGACGCAACTATGAACTGATGCAATTACACAGT
>JAQMYL010000037.1:7192022-7203823 GCA_030014365.1 Clarias pachynema
AGAAAAGAGATTTTAGAAATAATAAAAAAGTTGAAACAAAAAAAACACTGATTAGTTTTAATGTTTTTAATTTCAGGTTGAACTCCAAATACATGTCTGCCTGTCTTTCCAGATGTCAGAACTTTCTGCCTAACTTATTAATACAAAGAAATCAAATTTTGTTTACACTCCTTCTTTGGTAACTGAAGAGTGAATCACAGATGAGAAATTGACAAAGTAGATCAGATAAAGATTAAACTTTGTTTTTAAATGACTTCACCATGTTAAAATTTAGTAGCAGTAAAAAATATTCTGTTTAGCTTGCACAGTACGCCGTCCAAACTTCTGGTTAGTAATCTGGTGCATAACTGCTCACAACTTTACTTGATTTTTGCACAGGATTAACTTCAGTTAAATACCTAAGTACTGGCCAAGTTTTATTAAATTCTGTCCAGCCAGTTTTAGGCGATGCTGTGACAAAACCTGGCTGTGCAGACATACAGACAGGCAGACAGACAGACAGACAGGAAATTTTTTGATTGGTTTGGGTCCTTATAAGTATGAAAAATTATATAAAATGTATACTATCGAAAAAGCAAGTTTTGACCAATGTACAGAAAAAACTTTTTTTTATTAATATAGATATGTTCCAATAAATAAATAAATAAATAAATATGTGCCCAACTCAATCAAAAACTATTTATGATATAATTGTTGATATGAGAATTATCTTATCATGTGAAATGGTGATCATTATGTGTTTGTGGATAATGATAGTTATTTTAAGGCCGTGCTGTGCACACCTGCAGAGATGCATTCATTACCAGACCTGAATGCCATCCCTGCTAATGAATCCGCACACACTCATTCTCATCATGCTATATTTGTTGTGCCAAAGCTTACATGGAGATCTCTGCAGAATAAATTCCCTGCAAAATAGGTGCTTGTGTGTGTCACTACAAGGCTGCAAACGGCACTTTCAGTTCTGCCGTTTTACACAGTTATGGACCCAGGCATGCCGCAGCCACCATACTGTGTATTGCTTATTTGTAGCCTCTTAAAAGCCCCAATCAGGAAGAGGAAAAGGTGTGCACTAAGAATAGCAGCAAGTTTTCAACAGAGTGCAAGATGAAAGTTTTTTTTTTCTTCTCTTTGGTATGTTAGTAGTAGATTGTCTTTCTTATGCCTCTGTTGTCAAGGAATCTAGTTAATAGTGGGCTTTAATGATTTGGACTTTGTTCTAAGCCTTTGCTCTTTACTCCATTTTGACTTATTAATGCACACACTCAGAGCTGTTAGTAGTTCTCTAAACTTTTATCTTTTATCATGCAATTATTGAAATTTTCATTCCGTTTTCAACTCGTTCTTTTACATTAACTTATATCATTGATGTGCTTTAGAGACTCAGCTGAAAAACATCTTAGAAATCTTATACTACGCTGATACTTGCAAGTGAAAAGATAATTATCTTACCTGTAGTTTTGTCTTTTATGGGTATAGAGGGACTGGTAGGGATTATTTATTTATTGCTTTTCAACCTACTTTTGTTGGCAGATTAACTTACTACAACTTTCTTGGTTACAAGCTTTTAAAAAAAAATTTTTTAGACTTCTTTCATAAAGAAAAGCTTAATGAAACAAAGCCTATGCTTTTTTTTTTTTTATTGTATCCTGGTAAATAAAATAACCTTGACGTAATATTTATTCAAGCATACTGATGATCTGATTTTAGGGGCTGTACTAAAGCAAGAGAAATCATCAGGAAGTTTTCTTTTTATATCATTTATAGCATTATGGTCGAATTGGTGACAAAATGGTTAGCACTGTGGCCTCTCATCTCATGGTCAAGGGTTTTGGTTTCCAGGACACAGTCCCAGTGCATGAAGTTTGTATGTTCTCCCCATGCTTATTGGGCTTCCTCCCACAGTCCAAAGACATGCAGATTAGTTTAACCTGCGTTCCCAAATTGCCCGTAGTGTGTCTGCCCTGGGATGAACTTACACCCTGTGCAGCGTGTACCCCACCTTATGCCCAATACCTCCTGAGATAGTCTCCAGGACCCCACGACCCTGCACACAGGATAAGCAGTATAGAATCTGAATTAATGTTTACCATTAACTACTTACTGTAACTAGTGCTTATAATTCTCCTTGTAAATAAAATTGAAACCCATGACTTAAATGTAACAATAATGACAACTTTAGTGATGTAAATTGTACAGCTAATTATGGATAAATATGTATAAAACGTTATCCTGTCTGGATTATACTTCAATTACAATATACAGTAATGCACTCACTGTGCATACAACCATCAGTCATAGCACTAAAACCATTGACAATAAAACCACCTAAGGTTTATAGGATCCTTGTGCCACCAGGGCAGCTCTGGTGCCCGTGGCAGGGCCTCTGGGGGTGTGCTTGGTCTCTGGCACATCCAATAGCGGATCCTTTGGGCACTTTGGCTGTGAGGAGGGGCCGCTGTGGATCAGCCTGGTTTGTCCAGGAGTTCTCAATCAGCTTGGGATGTGGGGACTGCTTTACTGTAGGTTAGGGGTACCATGATGACCAAGTTGTCTCTGTTGGGCCCTTGAGCAAAGTCCTTAACCCTCAACTGCTCAGATGTATAATGAGATAAAAATGTAAGTTGCTTGTCAACTTTTTGTCCATACTGTACAATGAGTGTTCTGATACCTTTCTGCCATGGCTCGCATGGGTTCCCTTGATCCTGTCGCCATGAACCTGGCAGTGCTGTTAATGTCATAAACATACTCCTAAACCTTGTGGAAAACCTTCCCAGAAGAGTCAAAGCTGTTAAAGCTGCAAAGCGTGGGCCAACATCATATTAAACCCTATGGATTAAGAATTGGATGTTAGTCAGGTTCATATACATGTGAAGGCAGGCGAGCGAATACTTGAACTATACTGAATACTTTTGGCTATATACAGTATACACAGTATGTGGTGCTTCTCAATAAATTAAATACATCATAGATTTATTTCAGTAATTCAATTTTAAAAGTGAACCTAATTTTTACGCAGACTGATATATTTTAAGCATTTATTTCTTTTAATTATATGTTTTTGTATTATATATGTAATGCCTTTCTCTGTTTACTTAATTTTATGCATCATGCAGTGTGTATACTGGTGTGTATATACTTTGAAATTTTTTCACTCTGCACTCACAGTCCGAATCCGCCTGGAGGAATCGGCATCTAGCCCAGCCCAGGCACCTCGGGTCGGCCACACTAGGCGCCCACACCCCCGGTCACAACCCTGGAGGTCAGATTGTATCACTGTGTGGTCCTACTGAATTTTTTATTTACTTACCCTTAATAAGGAGTAAATAATTAAAAAGAATATGTTCCATGGATGGTCAGTATGGCAGAGAAAATGATGTGGAATGTTCAGAGACAGGTATCTGCGCATAATGTGATTGCAAGTGGTAGAAACCTGCGCTGATTTTATCGGCTTTTTTTTGTGTGTGAATTTGACCAACTTTCTTCTGGGGGGAGATATACAGACACAGTCTCCCAGTTTAAAAGTAGACTCAAGACACATCTCTTTAACCTGGCATACACATAATTCATCTCATAACATCATACTCCAGTACATTTAAATGCACACTCTCATCTAGTGCTGATAATATCATGAACGGCAGATATGTTAATTCTTTTCCACCTGTTCTTCCTTCTTCTACCCATCCCGAGGCATCTGGAGATTGTGTCAGTAGACAGAGGCCAACCCTGACCACCTCCGGCTGGATTCTGCTTCGTGTTGGTTTAGAGCTAAACACGCTGCTCCTGAGCTCCTAGTGATCCAGACCCGCTCTGCCCTCTGCACCTGTCTGACTCATCCTGGTGCGATGGGTGAGGATGGGTTTCCTGGGTTTCCATAATTTTCTTTTAAATTTGTGAAGCTGCTTTGGGACAATTAATATTGTTAAAAGTGTTATATACAGTACAGTAAATAAAATAAAATTGAATTGAATATAGGATGGATGAAAAAATAGGATCTATCTATCTATCTATCTATCCATCCATCCATCCATCCATCCATCCATCCATCCATCCACAGATGCTATAGATGAATACTTTGCCCTGAAAATGCAGTGTAGTTGCTGTTAAGCTGTCACCAGTGTGAGGAACAATAACTAATTGGTGAGGTGGCATTACTCAATCTAGACTGGCGGACTTGCTGAGGTCTGGCCCTAATGAACTGTGAAATTACATTATGAAGAGATGGCCTTCATGCCTAAATAAATAATTAAATAAATGGTAGGAGAGGACAGACAGGGCAGGAGAGCATTTTTATCTAACTTTAGGTATGCAAAGCAAGAAAGCACAAGTAAGGAGGAACAGTGTAGAAATAGGAAGTGTCAAGAAGAGAGGAAAAGACAGAAATAGGAAAAAGAAGGTAGACGGTGAAGGAGAAAGGAAGAGGGAGTCAGAAAGAAAGAAGGAAGCTAGAGAGACAGAAATAGAGAATGGCAAGCAGTGAAAAGAGGAAAAGTCATAGAAGGAAATAAGAGACATTTGAAAGTCCTAGTAAAGATATGAACAGTCAAAACAATTAAATCTAAAATCTTTTTAAACAGCTATGGATTCAGTTATGGTAGAGCAGTTCTAGTGTTAATTATTTTTTAATATCCTTTTAAAGCCTGAGTCAGGAAATGAAAACAATAAAATCTGACCAAAGATTAGCAGCAGATTTGGGAGCAGAGATGAATATAACCATTAAAAATGTGATGAATAGAAAGATGAATTGTTACAGAAGGAGGGAAGGGATAAGATATTGGTGGAAGTGGATCTTGTCAAACATTTGTACAAAATGACTTGAAAATGATAGGCAGGGAAGCCAAGAAAACACATTAGCACTAACCTCATCAATAGCCCTAATTATTATGAATTTCAGTACAAAGTGGTATAAAATAAGTCTTCATAGATGGTTAAACAGAAATTTAGATGATTTGGCTTGTTGTTGTTGCTGTTTAGTTTGTTTGTTTTTCGTGTTCAAAATTATGACATTAACTTTCATATTGCATAGAAGTTAATAATATTTCTAAGGTTAGTAGAAAATAATAATATAGAGTTGTATATTAGGTTGTAATATACAGTAAATACAACAGCTGTAATTTTTTATATTTTTGTTAAGTGCTTGCTAACTTAACAAAAATTACTATGATGACTTAATATCAATATTTCCTTTTATTCCCACTATTATTATTATCAGATTTTCAGAAGAAAACAATCTGCACACATTTTAGACAGAAATAATAATAAAAAAAAAGCAGTAATAACTTTATGATTTCAATTCACTTGAGCTATACTGAAATATTATATTGTATGCAGTATTTCATGTGTGTAGCTCATTAATTGTATTTCATACTTTTGGTCCAAATGATAAGAAAGAGAAAACCAGGATGAAATATGGAAGAGGGGATACAGAAAAAAAGGCAACTCCTTAGTGGTTCAGCTTCTGTCACATGGATTATTTATTTTTACATCATAACATTGCAGGCTGGTGCAACACCCCGGTGGAAAAACTCAGTTTAATGGACATTCGTAAGAATACCAGGTTGACATTGAGATGTTTTTTTTTTTTTTTTGGAAGGGGGCTTTGGGAAATTCTTTTTACATTCCTTGATAAGCTTTAGAAGAAATGAGTTACTCTCTATTGTTGATTCTTTACATCTAACTATATATACTGATTCATAATATGTGATTCCTCATGAATCACTTTTAACCAATTTTGCAACAAGTTCTGGAACATGGCCATAGCATCAGTGAAGAAAGGCTCCATAGATGTGCTACCCTGGTCATTCAGGACATCAGCTGATTTCACCAAGAATTTAAACTCCCAACGTCAATATTTTAAGTCAATGCTTTGTAAATTTTCCCAAAATATTTTCATTGTTGTAATTTTAGTCACAAATGATGACAAGGTATTTTCATTGTCATTTTTGGCAATGTCAGTGAAGTTACCATGTATGATTTTTTTCTAGTCTAGTGTACATTTTTTCCAAATTATAAAAGTAGTTTAAAACGTGCAAAAAACACAAAGTACTTATTTAATACAAATATTCATTTATTTGTTAGCTTATTTGCGTGTTGATTGATTGATTGATTGATTGATTGATTGATTGATTGGGCTACTGATACTGACATAGTTACTAAATATGTTTTTATTTCCTGATTAAGGGGTAACAAAACATTCAAACCCAGGAAACACTAATGGGATCGCCATCTAGAGAATGCTCAACCTGACCTCATAGCAAATAGGCAAATCACACACGCTAAATATTTTTTGTTTGCTAGATGAACAGTCTAGCTTTTTTGTAAAACATATTTCACACAACTTTCATTTGTTCATTTTAATTAATGGGAGATTTTGTCGTGCCCAAGTAGAGATAAATGCAATTATTCTATGATGAGTCAAAAAATACAGCATCACTAAAAATACTGGTTTAAAAATGCAAATTAGGCTTAAGTAAAAAGAGAGTGATAACAGACCTCACCAAGCTGTTGCACTTGGCTAATTGAAAGGAAACATGGTCCCAAGGATAGAGTTGTAAAATGAAATAATGTAAAAGATTATAAAACTACTTCAAGAAAAAAAAAGTGCCAAACCATGTTAATTGTTGATATTTGGTGCTATAAACAAAATTTTTAAAAGTTATAAGCCATATGGGTAGATATGAATTGTGGGGATAGACAACTCAAAGCTATCATAATATTTTTCCTGGTGTCATTTCTTTGAAATATACTTAGATTATTATTTAAATCCAACTTAATTTCCTCTTCTTTATGATTTGGAGTTGCATATCAGGCACAGGTTGCAAGGTAAAGGACTAAAGTGATAGCACATCAACAGTCAATGTACAAGTGCACATTGAAATTCTGCAAACTTCTCTTATTTCATTAATGGAAAATTGTGTTGGTGACTGAATTATTTTACAGCATGATAGTGCACCTCAATGAAATTATATGTAAGTTCTATTGACTAGGTTGGCCGCAGATATGAGATTCTCATTACTACCATCGGCTGGTGACGAGAGCAGATGATTGACACCTCAGAACTGCGGTATGGAGACCGAGAGATCTGCACGACTTCTCTCCCGCTTCATTATCTTCGACTAACACACTGAGCGAAGGCAGGATCACGCCCACTTCTGGAGATCTTTTACTCCTAATGAGAGCACAGGCTGCATGAACAATTTGCAATATTGACTACATGTGAGTGCACTTACAAAGAAGCAGGACCTGGAAAAAGTCTTGACTGGACTTGTAAGAAAGAGAAAAGAAAATAACAGTGGTACTTAATTTGATGCTCTATATTTTTGCACTGAGGTTCTTTGGTGAGTGATCAAATATAGCAGACTAGTATAACATTATTTTAAGTTTGTCATGTTCTTGAATGCAAAGTTCTTATTTAGTAATAATTACTAAATTAGAATCTTTTATTAGGAACAGATAAGCAGGGATGAAAAACTGAATATCTGATGTAATGAAATCATGACCTCATCATCTTTTTTTCTTTTATCTCTGCTTTTTTTTTTCCCTCCTCTTCGTACTTAGCCTCCCAGGTGGGTCATGGCACATCCTTTATGACGAGTCTCCTCAGGCTAGTCAGTGGCATTAAAAAATGTCTCAAGGCTCAAAATTATTGTCATACATTGATGCACAAAACCACAAACCATTTGACCCCAACCCATTAAAGCTCATCCAGCATCTCTATTGATAAACGCATTAAAAATGTTGTGCTTCTGAGTGGTGCAGTGGGCAAAGTTCTCTGTCATTAAAATTTTGCAAGATTGATTCTAAACCAAGTGCCATGAACAAGCAAGTCTGCTCTCAACAGGGGACAACAGGGGAATAATTTGGTGAAGGACATGTCATAAGCCTGAAAAGTAGTAGCTGTCACAGTGTAATATTACTGTATATAGTGAGCTAGTTAGCTAGTGTACTGGGTGTCACCGATTCTCTGAAAGCTGCACCATGAATTCAGTGAACCATAGAGCTGCATGAGTGCCACACATACTGACCTCTAGACGTTTCTAAATAAGCCAAATCAAGACAGCTCAGAAGAATGGCACCAAAAAACTTTACCATCAACACAAATAACAGGCACACTGAAAGTAATCAGACTACACACTCAGTCCACAAATCACTCAAGGCCAGGGGAAATTGAGCACTCAAGCTTGAGTCTTCACATCCAGCAACCAGTGACCAAGTTCTAACCACTGATAACATTACAACAAACACAAAAAACAAACACAAGTAAGGGAAAAAAAAACCTTGAAAGAGGAACAGAAGTAAGAAGAGACACAGCGTACTCTTATCCAAAAACGAAATGTTCTTTTCTGGGGGAAAAAAAAGACATCCAGTTTGTGACCTTAACAAAAAGTCAGGAAATCACTGGGTATAAGAATTAATGCTTTCTTACATCTTTATATCTTTGGCATTTGGCAACCGGGAGTGGACCGCTCATGGACCATCATATGGGATCAATGTATTTAAGATGGGCAAGTATTGGGCCATAATAATTTTGCTATCTCGGGAATGGTACATCATTTGAACCTTTACTGTGTATCCTTCAACCGGCAAAGGTGGATATATTCGTTCCACTCATCATGTATTCCACTTTATCCTGTATTCAAGGTCGTGGGGGGCCTGGAGCCTATCCCGGGAGACTTAGAGCATGAGACGGGGTACACCCTGGGCAATGTGCCAATCCATCGCAGAGCACACACACATACACATACAGTACTCACACACTCATTCACACAGTATGGGCAATTTTGGGAACACCAATTAGCCTAACCTGCATGTCTTTGGACTGTAGGAGGAAACCGGAGTACCCGGAGGAAACAGGTTGATTTAGTGAACCTTTAAATTTCTTTTAAGGCACATAAATGTGTCATAATTTATCAGTTAAATTCATTGTTTCATGTATAACTTTTAATTTACATTAAATGTACTGTATGTCTTTCAGCCAATGATTCTACTTCTCAGTACGAATGATTTAATTTCAATCAGTGCAAGTTAGTTCCATATGCAAGCTCATATGATGCCTTTTAAATAATTTAATATTCATGCACGTCCTTGACTTTTTGCCTAGTTTTTATTTTCTCTCTGGTTTCATCAAATCTGTAATGACTGCAAATAAATTTAATCTCTGTTTCTTGTCTCTCTCTTTTTTATTATGTGTGCTTGTCTGTTAAATTGAGGGCACCACCCCCAGTGATAAGGAAAGATCCTGTGCCCTCAACCCCAGGAGCCCCAAAGCTTTAGTAGACCCCAGATATAAAGTCAGGTGCGTTTATGAAAGAGTTTTTCTTTTAAATGCATATGCAATTGAGTATTACTTTTAAAGGTTAAGTGCTTCTTAAAAAAGTACAGTAGATTGTGAATGTGAATTAAAATTTGCGATGACTGAAACTTGTTTGTGTTTGTGAAACGATCAGTATTATGTTGAAAAGATTCATTTATTAATTTACATTTATACACAAATGAAACGGCTAAAAAAAATAACTTGCTGATGTCAAAACATCTTAGAAATGAGGTATTGGGTAATGGGACTGGTCTGCAGATAGGGGCAGTAGTGCGAAGAATGAATCCAAGTTACAGGATGTAGAGTCAGTGCTGTGTTCAACTTCACGACAGATTTCTCTTTCCCCATACCAAACTAACCGTGCCACCACTCTCCTCCTCTCAAGAGACCTATGCATCTCCAAAATACAGTTAATGAACTATACAGCTTAAACGAGGAAGGAAAGTGGAGAAAAAAAGAGGAATAATGCAATTAGTGAGAGTACTGGAGTTCTAAAGATATGCAAAGAGTATGAAAGTGGCGAAATAGTATAAAAACTGCAAACACTGCAGTTTTTTTTTTTTTTCCTCATAGGGGCAAAACAAAGGGAGCGCGAAAACCCTGAAGAGACAGAGAGAAGGGAGCAGCTCCTTCATTCCGGGAGCTGGTGTCTCTTCACCAGTCTTCTCCCTCTGAGGAAATCCTCGCTCTCTTTTCCTCCGTCATCTCAGGACAGCCAGGAGAGAAGAGCGGCCTCAGAGGTAATTAAAAGTGACGAGGAGATGCTGGTAATAAGAAGTCACTTATTTTGGGTGCAGAATCCAAGCTCAAAATGGAAAGAAAAAACTTAGAAAGCAAGTGAATGAACCAAAATAATGGTCTGAAACAGGAATTATTAATAAAAATGTAATTAGATTAATAAAAAATTAACACTGATTGAGTAGCTAGAGATTTTGCACTTCATTTTCTGGAAGGGTTTTCATACAGTGTCAAGGTTGCTATCAATGATGACATTCTAGCCTGCTTGCAAATTTAACGTTTGAAGTTCAGTGCTCACTTAAACGTGGCGCTACTTGGCACTAAATGTGCTCTGATTTTCAGATGAGTGAATAATTATTATTATAAACAGCGTGTTTATTATTATAAACAGGCCGCTAATGAGTCCCGTTTGTCAGGGATCCAAATTTTTTTTTTTCACTGCACTTCTTCAGAAAAGAGGGTCAAAGCTTGCTGAGTTGACTGCTCTCATGTGCAATTACTCAAAAATGATTCATAATTATGTCATCATTGCATCTGCCTCTGCAGAAAGGTTTCTCTTCTTAAAGGTTAATAACAAAGGTCAGAGAGACACACTCACAGTTGCACATCTCTGACCTTGTACACTGGTGAACAGAGGGAGGCAGCTGGGAGGGCAATTGCTGCCTGCCTTTGGTATCCCCGTAGTCCCCTAATACATTCAAAAGGATACATAATGTGTTTATACATGGATAAAATGTAAAAAAAATAAAATAAAATAAAAACTCTGGGCTGCCCTCTAGAATGCCCTTCCTGTAGATACCACATGATGTATTGACCCCCTCGGTTGACTATATATGTAAAAAAAAAAAAAAAAAACATGCAGGACTCTGTAAGGCGCCTGTACAAGGAAAATGTGGTAAGGTGCCCTCTAGGGTGCCCCTGTGGATGCCCTTACACAATGGAGAAGATGTGATGCAGTGCCCTCTACAGTGCCATTACAATGGACAAAACCAAATGTCTTGACAGCCCTTCTATCATGACCTTTGCGTTCTAGGATGAGCTGAGAGTGGAGAATTTGCGATGCGATGCTTTATAGTCTCTTTCTTCTCTCTCTCTCTCTCTTTTTTTTTTTTATAGAAAAAGTGCTCCTAATATCAAATGTCCCTGCTATTGGAGGTCTAATAAGCAGCTATAATTTTGAATATCTTTTGACTTTTAAAATAAATTATGCCTGTATACGGTTCCCCTACATGCAAGAAAATATGATCTGTTGGTCTCAAGAAAAGCTCTACTTGCAATATAAACAAACAAACAAACAAACAAAGTGCCCTTTAGGGTGCACTTTAAGGTCTAGGATGCCCTATAGGCTCATCCATGCACATGCATGAGAAAACTCATTCCTAATATTAAATGTCCTTGTACTTCTGAGGCGATTTCACTTCCTAAAGCTCCTCTTAATTTGTTCACAATGTCCTGTTTCTTTGAAAACCTGGTGCATAAACACAGTACACATCCGAACACCTGATCATTCATGCAATTATTCAGTCAGCCAACCACGTGGCAGAAGCACAATGCATAAAATCATGGAAATGCAGGTCATGAGCTTCAGTTATTGTATTTCAGAAACCGATAGAATCTTGACTGACAATAGTCTCTGGAGTTTACACAGAAACGCAGACAGTGGGGAGCAGTTCTGTGAGTGGAAATGTAATGTTGATAGGAGAGATCAACAGAGAGTAGCCAGACCAGTTTGAACTGAGAGTATTTTTTA